>PVLD010012080.1:0-62007 GCA_004027595.1 Dinomys branickii | reverse complement strand
AGTGTGTGTTCAGGCTAACACATACAGATATACACTATTAATCTAATATCCTGTCATCGATTATTGCTTAGCATTAAGTGATATAATACAATAGCAGAACCATGCTAGCCCTCCTGCACATATGTATATTCATATATATTCCTCTATACTTACATACATACATTTTTGTCTTTTTCTTTTCTCCTTTCCTTCGTCCCATTTTTATACAATGGAATATTATTCAGCTATAAAGAAAGACAATTTTGGGAACTTTGTAGGCAAGTGGACAAAACTGGAGTCCATACTCATATGTGAAATAAATCAGCGATACATGTGCAGGCAACGTATTATATCACTGGTGTAAGAACCCGAGGGTGGGAATATAAACTAAAAGTCATGAAGGAAATCTGTTCAAAAACAGAGAACGGATGGGACAGATCCTTCATTTTTAAGTTGATATAAGTCATTGGGTCCAAGAGCACACAAAAGAAATAAAAATTCTTCAGTAATTTTCTGCTACGTAAACCAAATGAGAGTCTCTGGTCTCATGAAAATTGTGTTTTAACTATTGCCAAACGGCTCTAAGAATCATCTCAGCAACTGTTACTTTTCAGCCTATTACCTGTGACCTATCTTCCTAGGGTACCAGCCAATAGAGCTTAGAGTTATGGTTTACCCTAAACAAGGCATGAAAAGATAGACTGCACTGAATGAGTTGTCATAAAATGTTTTCAGAGAGATGATTCTTTTAGTATTCTTAAGAATATTTGCTTTTCATGACAAATGAAATATTTGCAAATGTATCATACAGGTTTCTATGAGAAAAGTTCCTATTTATGTAGCAAAACAAGGAGGAAATAGAAGGAAGGGAGGTCTATATTCACTCTGCCTCCGTGCGTGCTAGTTATCGCAGTACCGATGTATTTAAGCCACCTCATTTTATCAGTCCTGTAGCAACTCATGCCATAGGGGGTGCTGGTGTCTCATAGAGTCTTACAGGAGAGGAAGTCCCATGGGTTGGGCCCACCTCACACTCTGAGACCTGGATGAAGGGACAGTACTCCCTGTGGAGTATTAGTAGCTAACAGCCCACGCTTGTAACACTATTATTAAGTCTGTTAGGTGAACGAGTGTTTGTGTTATTACTTAAATTAATCATATAAACATGGCCTTGTAGTTGTACAAAGTTGTAGCATGATAGAAATGAACATTTATTACTTTATTATTGTTTCCTTTTTTCTTAATAACATTGTAAAAATGTTCATTTTCAAATACTTAAAAATACAGGGAAGAAACATCAGTCCAAATCCCATGAATATCTGCAATTTACCTGTTGAAATATTTGTTTCAGTTCATTTTTATGTATTATTGGAAATACTGATATTCTATATATTTCAGCTTTTGTAGAATGTAGGTTTAACCATAGGTATTGCTCTCTGTTCTCCTAGCTTTCCTTAATTTTTATAAGAATTTCTATTTGACATTGTGAATCAAAAATATTATTTTCATAGCTATTTGCTTTTCCATTTATAAATAATGCTGAATATAATTTTACTATAATGTTTCAGAAATGGTGCACACATGAACACGTGTGTGTGTGTGTGTGTGTGTGTGTGTGTGTAACATAAAGGTATAGGCCCCTCTTGCTAGTATGCTAGATTTTCTCAGTTTAATTGTTCCTAGGTAGATAACCAAACCATGTAGTCTAATTTTCTATGACTTTGTCAGTCTTGAACTGTAGTTTTTACTACTTCTGTGGCAATGATTTGGACTTTATTTTTTTTTAAATTGAAATGTGAATGACATTGCTGTGTTCTCTACAACACCATCACATCAAGGAATTATTCACTGCATGAATAAAGTCTATGAAACACATTTCTAAGATACTTAGGATGAGTAAGAATCTGCTTCCATTAAGATAACCAGGATACTTTCTCTGGCCAGTTAATTTTTCCTCAGTACATTTTCTGTTGTCCGGGCTGAAAGGAAGCACACCTAAATGTAGCGGTTAGCTGTAAAAGTCCAAGTACTCTATAACTGTGCTCTTCAGCACAGTAGGCACTAGCGCTAGACATCACGTCGGTGCAGTGACTGTGCGTCTGCTGCTTCCTAGCTCTCTGTCTCCTCGTGACAATCACTAGACATAACTGTAGCCACAGGAGCACCACGGGAGTTCCAGGGAACAGCAATGTTGCTTTTGGCTCAGTTACACGGCATGCTTTATACACTATTTGGGATTTAGGAGTTAGCTTAGCAATCCTAAATTAACACTCATATTTAGTAATAAAAAATTCTTCTCACCTACCATTTCCACTGGTCTGAGCTGGATTTAAAGCAAACAAATCAACACGTATATCTTCTGAGGACTGCTGATGCCACCTACTTGCAAAATGGCTAGGTACAGTGTAAATTAAGCAGACACGCATTTCCTAGGTCTCAATATAGTTATAGAATGCTTGGCCATAAATCAGTATGCACCACTTTAATTTTATCCCTTGCCTACATAATCAAAACACGAAGCTCCCTTTTCTTTAACACATAATTCTTCTCAATCATTACATAAATTGCCATATTTCTTTACAACAAAGTAAATGCCTGGGTTCAGCTATGATTTAGAGATTGGGTAAATTATTAGCCATATGGTTGTTATATGCTGTTCTGCTTACAAAATACGTGTTTTAAATAAACACATTGAGGACTGCAAGGAAGGGGGTTATCCATTACTACTTCGATCTCTTAAATATCTTCTCTATAATAAGGGCCAGCACTTCCAGCTGGGTTATGTTACTCAAATACTTCTTCATTTCAAATTTATAAAAGTAGATAAAGATGGGATTTCATACTGTCAGTGAATCATTTAGAACAAAATGATCAGATAATTTTTTGTTACCACTTTATCATCCTCCTTTCAGAAATTATTTGACTGAGTTGCATTTGCTATATTTCCTGGATTCTAAGATGTCATTGATTATGCAATGCATCCCCAATTTAATAATCATCTTTCTAAGCGTTGAGGAGGGATTTATTTCAATGAAAGTAATGTTGCCTAGTAATTAAGAAGCAAAAACATTCTTTCACTGTCAGCTAGCATCAGAATTTTTCTGAAGGAGCTCTATGTTTCGAATGATACATTACCTCATTGAAAATTTGGAGTTGATACTGAACAATGGACACCATCTGAGTTTTAGAAGAAACTGAATCTTCTGTAGGGGTGTGTGTGTGTGTACACACACATGCGTGCGTGTGCCTGTATAAGGGATTGAATGGGAGGTATAATAAAGCTTTGCATGAAGATGAAGGTTGTTGAAATTTGAAGTGGAGCCACCCTGAAGATGGAGAGAAGGGAAGGAAGGTGATGTAAAATGGGAGTCAGCCAAGTGTTCCAATTTCATACCTTTGTATGTCCCATAATTCTTCATCAGATTATATGTGTTCACACCAAAAAAACCAGTGAGGGAATTTTTGTGAAAATTGGAAGGGACACCAAAGAAATATAGTGTTATGAACATCGGTATTTTTGGTGCACCACTGTGGAGTACCAGGGACGCAGGAACCAGAGTCAGGAGAACTATGGAGCACAGAAGCAAGAACCAGTCTACACGGATCCATGTCTAATGTGCTTACTGTAGGAATGTGTCACTTACATTTGCCACTCCTCTCTGGAAGGAGCCGAGTCTTTGCCACTACTTCTCCACTATAGTTAATGCTGCAAAGAACATCCGTGCATGTTTTTCAGCAGATACAGGGAAAAGTTAACTAAAGAACACACCTAAAGATACCATTTTTGGTTCATGGAAAATTTACTAGATATTTTAAAAATTTCTTCCAAGTCAGTGCATCAGTGTATGTTTAGATTTTAGCCTTTACCATTGTTTCTGTAAACAGGACATTAACATTCTGATATGGCATCAAATACCACATTATTATCTTATTTATTTATAGCTAGTGAATTAATACTTGGCTTACTATTGTGCAACTTTTCTCACTGTATTGCCCATTAAGTTTCCCTCTTTTGTGTTTTGCCTCAATCTTCGCAGGCACTGCTAATTATCTTCTTCCTAAGCGTTGTTCCTTTCTTTTCCAATGGATTTTGATTTTATTTGAGCTCCTAATCTGTTAAGTTTACTTGCTAGCTTTCCTTGAGTCTGTATGTGGCTATGTGACCCAACTCTGGCCAATGAGCAGTAAATGGAAGTCACTAGAATCTCTCAGTAAACTTTTAAAGAGACTTATCTCTTACTTTGGTCCTGTTACTTCCCCTTTCTACTTGTAATTCATAGTGGATACCTAGAGTAGATGAAAAGTAGTCTGTGAGAAGCCTATGGGACAGTACAAAAATCCCTGATAACCTCCTCAGATTGCCTTCTTTTTGACTTCTAATTATGGGAAGGAAACCAGCCTGTATGTGCCAATGACTCACTGAATAAATTTCTGCAGTAAGTAGCATCGTCCTTCAGTATTATACCCTCTTCCTATCATTTTTAATTGGCTCATTTGAATTGATTTTGATCTGTTCCTTATATATTACATATACAAATCCTTTGTCAGTTATGTGTGCCACCAAATATCTTCTCACAGAGACAAGAAAGTTTGTTCTGTTTCTCTAACTGCACTGTGGGTTCTGGAAAAATGACTTTTCCTTCTAGCTCTTGGGTCAATTTTCTGTAAAATGAAGGTTACAGAGCCCCTAAGGACTTATTCAGCCTCTGTACTCTGAGTTCACAAATATGTGCTTGATAAACACATCTCTGAAAAGCAGGACAGAGAATATGGTCTGTCACTGCCTGTCATTCTGATAAAGCTTGTTCTGTCCTTGCCCAATTATCTCACTGTCCAGACTGACCACTGGAGGGACTACTTGAAAACCACTCTGGTTAGCTTTAGGATGATCCATCTTTTTGAGCTCGTATAGAAAAAGTCTTGTTGACATACAGTTGAAATTTTTCTTACATTATTTAGGACAACAACATTCTAGAAAAACAACAACAAATAATAATAATACTTCACCAGATTTACTGTGAAATTAAATGGACATGAAGTGTCTCAAGAACTTGAAACTAGCATATTCTATTAAGTTGTGGCAGGAAATAGTGACTTTTCTTGAATATTTTAGCCATACTCATTAGTTATTATAAAATTTTCAACTTATTGAAGTAAAACAGTTTGGCACTATCATATTTGGATTAGATTTGAAAACATAACATCTTTGGAGAAACCCTAAGAGATACTCAAAGCAACAGGTAAACAAACAGCAATACAGGTAGGTCATAATGAATGCTCTTTCAAGATGGCTTGTTTTCCATTCTTAATGTGAAGAGATGTTGAGGTTTTGAACTGGGAAATACATCTGCTGGTAAATTTCAGTTTTTCTTTTATGCTAGTATAAAAGTTGATGCAGAAAGGATCATGACAAACAGCTTGGGTGAATCTGAGAGAATAGCTTCTCTGGAGTCAAGACAGCCTGGAGGCGCAACTTCCCAGCACAACACTTCCCTGAGCACTGGGTCTGCCAAGCCTCTCTTCATTAGTTTCGTCTCTATTCTCTGACAAGAATGAGGCTGCCAAGATGCAGCTCAGGCTTGTAATAGTTTACCCTGGGTTATGTATAACTTTCGAGCACTATGTTCTAATGATGCAAGCAAATGCTATGTGTGAGTACATGAAAGTTTGAATTCACCGAGGAGGAATAACTGAGGCAGGTCAGTACTGCTATTTTCCCCTTACAGTTTTGCCTATATGACATCTCTTGAGAGGTACCTGCTTTACCCTGTCCTTTAACCTCTAACTCATTATCTTTTCTATAACTGTAAAGTTATAGAAAACTTTCAGCAGGCTAATTACAATGTAACCGAAGATTGTCACTCATGAAACTGAATGAGCGTCTGTGATTGTCAAATGGTGATACTTAGGCCTTCCCCTTAGCTCTCTGTGAAAGAGAGGAGGATTTCCTGAGCTACATGCAGACTCTTACTCCTCTTTTCCCCGGGTCATGGCGATGCTAACTCTTAGGCAAGATATGCATATGGCCCCCAGCTCCACTGCCGCCACACAACAGAAGCCACACTCAGGAGACCCTGAGACCAAGATGCCACTTGGAAAAGCTGATGTCTCCACTGTGGCCACTTGGAGCTACGCACCTATTGCATTTGATTCTGAATTTCATATATTTGCATTCTGTCCTCCTGCTGGCAAATTGGCTTACCTGTTCTAGTCCTGCCTCCCTTTGTGTGGATCAAAGACAAAAGTATTAGGAGCCCGGAAGTCAGTTTACGTGACTCTGGAGCGATGCCTTTCACTCCTCAGTTCCCTGATCCATTGGTGAGTTGGGCCTATTTCCCAAGAACCCTCTGTGCCAGGCATCAGGCTCCAGGGTTGCCCCGTCCCTCCCCTCTGTGATGCTCCCTCACGGAGGAGGAGCCCTCTCTCAGGGCACCCATACCCTTCATCTAGAAGTGTGTCTTAAGTCTTGTGCCTTCCACTCCTCCCATTTCTTAAATATGTCTTAAATAAATTTTTTATAAATGTGAACAGATTTATCTGAACTCAAATTTTACTTCTTCAGTGTGTGTTTGTGCTTTTGTTTTTCCAAATATTTTCTACACAAGTAAGGATTTCCAAAAAGTTGCCTAAGAGGTCTTTGTGTGAGTGTGTTGAATGCACTGATGCTTTTCCTCTTGCAGTGCTCGTCTTTACATTCCTTAAGCCACCTGAGTTTTTGAGGAGTGGAATGATTCCAGCAAACTGGAATTTTTTCTATAGAAGTTCTGAGATGCGCATCTTGCTCATTAAAATACCAAGCAAAACCACACACCCCAAACAAAACAAATATCATACCAAAAATTTGGTCTACTTGTAAGTGTAACTGGTGGAGTAATCCATCCCCTCATTCCTTCCGTGTGAGTTAACATCGTCTAGATGCCAGGTTTGCTGTTCATGCTATCTGCTGTGTTTATGCCTTCTTAAAATGAGATAAAATCTGAAAGTGTCTATGTGAACAAGACCAGTGGATTTCTTGCTCATATGGACTGTTCATTCTCCTCCGTTTTTCCATCATTTAAATTTTGCATCCAGTGTTTTCCATTTTAGTAGTTTTATAGTCAGTGTTTATATGTAATAATCATAATCAATACTAATCTGTTTTTCAAGCCTCCATACTCACATGATACCAATTACTTATAATAAATCTCTCTCTCCTTCTACAAATATTTACATAAATACATCCTATTGGTTTTATTTCTCTATTGAACTAAAACTACTATACTTTATCATATATTTAAAGAATGACTTACATGTACATGAATGAAAAATGAAATTTTACAAAGCTACCACTCTAATATAGTGGGAGTAACTTAATTCTCAGTAATGTATTGAGGGGATGATTCTGAGAAAAAGTTATTTGAAACTTGTTTATAAAAGTCAATACACTACAGAGCACTTCTCTTTTGAGTGCCCACAGTCTGTTTTCTTTTGAGTGTATACTTCTTTAGCTCTGTCTGATAAGTCTGCCTCTCTCTCAAAAAAAAATCAATAGGTAAATATATCAAAGATCACTTTAAAGAAGATAGCTATCGATTACATTATCTTACCTGACATAGAAACTGATTGTGAAACTACTGCAATGGAAAGTATGGTTTGATGCAAAATTTGAATAACAAATAAATGGAGGATTTGATGTGAAATTTTTTTTTTAGTACCTGAAACAAGAATGCAGGGCCTCATGCTTGCCAGGCAGGTGCTGGGCCACTTAGTGATATCCCTGGATTTATATGTAAAATAGGAATAAAATTTAAAATCCTATTGCAAAGGATAATTTTACTTGTCAGCTTACTGTTTTGATGAGATTATTGTTTTTAAAGGTAAATATTCCACATGGAAAAGTAATTCACTCACCTTGTTCTTGGGAAAGGGGAAGCATGCACATAATAAATATTTTGGTCTGCATGTGTACTTATTTTGTGTGTATGCATCTAATAAATAATAATTTAAAAAATTTCTCACACTAAATCTTTTATTTTATCTTCACAGGCAATACTCTCATTAATAATTTTACTTTTCACTCATTCTTCCAATAAGTATAATGACAAATGAGATTGTATCAAACTAAGAAGGGTTTGGACAAAAATGTAAAATAGCAAAAAGGCAACCAATCAATTGGGAGAAAATATTTTCAAATCATACATTTCATAAAAAGTTAATGTACAAAATCTGTAAAGAATAAGCAAATAACACTATCATATACAAATGGCCAAGAGATACCAGAAAAATTGTTCAACATCACTAATCATTAGGGAAATGAAAATTGAAATCACAATGAGATATTACATCAGACCTGTTACAGTTACGATTATGAAAAAGATAAAAAATAACAAGTGTTGGGCTGGCAAAGCAGACAGAAAAGAGAAACCTTGTGTACTTTTAGGGGGAATGCAGGTCTGTGAATGTACTCTTTCTATTTCTTCACTAACTGCTTTCACTGGATCTTTGAAAACAAATTTCAATAGTACTGCTAAGAGAAAACATATTGGTCTGATTTCCAAGATAAAGGAGACCTCCTCTTGCATGTTAAATTTTTGTACCTTAAATATAATTTATTGAGACACCATTTTTGTTCTTATGTATCCTGGCCTCTTCCACATTTTGTGTATTTTTGTCTTTAAATGACCCTTATTTGTGTAGTCTGATGGACTACACAGGCCATGCTAAAATATGATTGGGATGGAAAATTTTCATGGAGTTCTGGAACCATCAAAGTTATACATTGGGTCCTATTAATTCCTCAAGCTTTGAGGTCTATCACCTCAGTTCCCTCATTCGAGACCAATATCTGGACCTTCAGGAGTGTTTTACATGGGTTGTGTAATTAGTAATACATATCATCAAATGGTGTGGTGACTTGTTCCCTCTCAATGTTGTGCCTAGCATTTCTGTATCTCAGATCTTACTGAGACTCTGGAGGGTGGAATTGCAGTCCCTACTGTGTCTTCCCATTCAAATAGAGTTGTCCCTCAGCATCTTTGGGAATTGGTTTCAGAACTTTTTCACATATATCAAATCCAAGAAAGCTCATATTTCTTATTTAAAATGCTGTAGAGGAGTCAGGCACGACTGTAATCCCAGCACTTTGGAGGCTGAGGCAAGAGGATCGCTGTGAGTTCAAAGCCAGCCTGGGCTACAGAGTGAATTCAAGGCCAGCCTGGACTACATCACAAAATCCTGTCTCAAAAAAGCCAAAACAACAACAAAAACAAAAAGAGCCAAAAATAAACAACAAAAAAATACTGTAGTATTTGCACCTACATATAACCTTCCTATATACTTTAAATCATTGCTAGATGACTTACTGTAACTGATATAATGTACATGCTATGTAAACTGTTAAACTGTGTATTGTTTAAAGAATAATGCCAAGAAAAATAGTTGCACGTGTTCAGTACATATAAATTTTTTTCAAGTATGTTTGAGAGCGTGGCCATAGAGGACAGACAGCATCACCGGTTTCGCGGCCTCCTATCTCCCTTCATGGATGCGTTTCTCCATCTGCTGCTGTTATTCTTGTAGAAATTGATTAATTTCACAAAAACCCTTTTTATGGATTTGAACTTTATTTTAAAATTTCACCTCAAAGTGGTCACAGAAAGTGACCAGGTTGAACCAGAACTATCACTTTAATTGCAAATACATTTTTACAAATTAAATGTGGCAGGTATAAGGTGAGGGAATGATCAAAGTATGTTATATCCATGTACAAATATGCCAAAATGAAACCCCTTATTCTGTATAGCTGGCATGCAGTAATAAAGATTGAGGAATGTTAGATTAAGATAGAACTTTGTAAAGTACAAAAATATTCTTTTTTTCTTAATTCTCATTAGTTCTTAAAATGAAGAATTTTGACTTCTCGGGAAATCATTTGAATTATCTTACTGTTATACATCTATTATTACATTTTACCCATGTTCTTAATTCTTCACTGCTAATTGACTCCTTTCTCTAAACGCTTCTTAAAGAAAACAAAAATAAGTATGAGAAATTTGGAAGCCTTTAACATAATCTATTTAAACAATGAAGTCTGATGAAATGTAAACAGAATGAATATATAGGGAAATTCTCTGGAGATCAGAGAAGTAATTCTTAGGAGTAAAAATATTAGGAATATGTTTCATAGAGTTGTCATTTGGGTTGGAATTTGAAGGACACCAATGGATTTTTCATAATAGGTATGGGGGTCAGTAGTGGGTTTGCAATATATTCTGGTCAGAAAGAACAGTAAGCAAAACTCAGAAGTGTGAAAAAATTTAAGATACATAGAAAATGACACACATTCTTCTTTCTATATTCCTTTAAACATGTGGAAGAGGCTACATATTATAAAATTGAATTGGGGTCAGGTTAATGCAAACTCTGAAGGATTTTTGCCCTTGTACCAAGGATATGGACACTCAGACTTGTCAAACAGATTTAATAATAGCTATGTGATCAAAACTCTGCCTCACGCAGATAAATCTGGGGAAAGTGTAAAGGATGGACGGCTGACATGCAGGCATAGAGGCTACTGCAAAGATCAGAGAGAAACAAGTTCAGACTGAAGCATTCAGTGTAGATGTAGCTAGAGGGAATTCACATGTAGGTGAGTTGGTATGAGTACATAATTGATAGAAATCATGAGAAATAGAAATGGTGACTCTCCAACAACGATGGTGGCATTTGAAGATCATATTATTAAATATGCATGTACATATGTGCACACACACATACACACACGCATTAGGCTGTGCAGACTGAAAAAAACTGAATTAAGGACTTAGGTGCTTCTCAAACTGTGACTGAAAGGTACAGAATTGACTTTAACATAATTTAAAGGTCACATTGGGTCTTTACATTTGGAGGATCTGATTTTTTCCATTTCTTTATCTGTCCTAGATATTAGTCCTTTGTTTGAGGAATAACAGACTAAAATTTTCCCCACTCTGTGGGCTGTCCTCTACTCTGTTGGTGATTTCTTTTGCTGTGGAAAAAAGCTTTAATAAAATAAAATCCCACTTTTTGATTCTTTCTAGTATTTCCCATGTATTTGGGGTTTTATTCATGAAGTCTTTGCCTACACCTGTGTCTTCAAGAGTTCTACCTATTCTATCTTCCAGTGCATTTAGTGTTTTGGTTTTAACATGTAGAACTTTGATCCATTTTTGTTTGAATTTAGGGCATGGTGGTAGATATGGATCTAGTTTTAGTCTTCGGCATGTGGAAGCCAGATTTTTCAGCAGCATTTATTAAAGAGGCTATCCTTTTTCCTGTGAAAGTGTTTGGCCCCTTTGTGAAAGATAAAGTGGTTGAATGTGTTTGAATTTGTTTCTGCATCTTCTAATCTGTTTCATTAAATCCTTGGGTCTAATATTTTTGTTTTGATTTTTGTTTGTTTGTTTGACAGTACCATGCTGTTTTTGTCATGGTAACTGTGTAGTATAATTTCAAGACAGGGATTGTGATGCCCCCTTATTTGTCTTTGTTTCTCAGAGTTGTTTTTGCTATTCTATGTCTCTTCTGGATCCCAATGAATTTTAAGAATGTTTTCTCTCATTCGGTAAGGTATGCTAATGACATTTTGATGGGGAGTGCATTAAATCTGTATTACAATTTTGGGAGTATGGTCAATTTCACTACGTTAGTTCTTTGTACCCAAGAGCATGGGATATCTTTCCATATTTTGACATCTTCATTGATCTCCTTTTTCAGAGTACTCTAGTTTTCAATGTAGACATTTTTTACTTACTTTGTTAAATTGATTCCTAAGTATTTTATTTTCTTAAATGTTATTGTGAAAGGTGTTGATTCCCTAATTTGTTTTTCTATGACTTTGTTATTTGCATACAAGAATGCTATTGATTTTTGGGTGCTGACATTGTACTCAGCTATGCAACTAAATTTGGTTACTAACTCTAGAAGTCCTTTGGTGGAGTTTTTGGGATTTCCTAGGTAGAGTACCATGTCATCTGCAAATAATGATAATTTAACTTCTTTCTTTCTTATCTTTATTCCTTTTATTTATTTCTCTTGTCTAATTGTTCTAGCTACTACTTCAAGAACTACACTGAATAGGATTCATGATAGTGGACATCCTTGTCTTGTTCCTGATTTTAGAGTTGAAAGCTTTCTGCTTTTGACCATTTGGTATTATGTTGGATATTTGTTTGTCAAGACCCAATCCAAAAATGGGCATCTGAGATGAATACACATTTCTCAGATGAGGAAGTACAAATGGCAAATAATATATAAAAATGGTCGATATCACTAGTCCTTCTAAAGACATAAATTAAAATAATGCTGAGATTCCATCTCACTCAAGAAAGAGTGGCTATTATTAACAAATCAATCAATAACAAATACTGCTGAGGGTGTGGGATAAAAGGAACCCCGCTCTACTGTTGGTGAGAATGTAGACTGGTGAAACCAAAGTCAAAATCAGTGTGGAGATTTTCAAAAACTAGAAATAAGGGTCCCTTTGGCCTAGCTAATCCCCTTCTTCCTCTTTTGGTATTGGGGATTGAACTCAGGCTTTGTTCATGCTAGGCAGCACTCTAACACAGCTACATCCCCAGCCCCTTATTCCCCTTCTTGCTATCTTCCCCCAAATTTTAAAGCATTATACCACAGCAATATGTGCACACCCATGTTTATGGCAGCAGTTTGCACAGCTAAATCTTGTAACCAACACAAATGCCCATCAACCAAGGAATGGATAAAAACAGTTTTTTAAAAAAAATTTTTAAACAAATTGGAGTACTACTTAGCCATAAAGAAGGGTAAATTTGAGACATTTATAGATAAATGGATAGACCTGGAGACCATACTTGTAAGTGAAGTGAATCAGACACACATGTGCAAATATTGCAGTGTCTATTGTGAGAAACTGACATGTAAATAAGAATCAAAATACGTAATAGATAGTGTGGAATAGGAAGGAATTGTCCAGAAGGAAAGGAGGACTAGGGAGGGTTGAGGGGGAAAGGAAGGAAGGGAAAAAATAAGAAAAGGGTAAAACGAAGACAAAGCTTTGTAAACAAGGAGGGAACGAGGGGTTAAAGGAAGGGGAGGGGAATGGAAAAAATAGGATTCAAGGTATATCATGTACATGTACAAATTCCATGTGCTGAATGTGATCATGATGTATTTCTAAATTGTACCAATAAACTTAATTTTATAAAGTCACATAGTGATGCAGCCATGTAAGATTATATAACTTAAATTTATGCTAAATAAAGGTGAACACGGGTTTCTTTGGGCTTCCATTCAAAACTAGTGGAGCTACTAAAGTACTCTGGATGCGTTCACAATGTCCATAGATCAGTCCAGTTTTCTGAGTCTCCCTGGGCCATGTGGAGTGACCCTCTTTGGAGCACCAGAGCTCAGCAAAACACAAGTATCTCTCCTGGGCGGGTGAGTGCTGCCTGCAAGCACTACCGGATCCTCCCAGATATGTGGTGTCTGGCAGAATAAATGCATCAAGGTTGTGCCTCTTTTCTTGCACCTGGGATTTTTGTAGAAGTTATTGTCACTCTAATTTGTTAAACAAAATAAAGCAAGACAAAGCAACTTCCTGAGGACAATAATGTGCCCTTTATGGAATATAAACCAGGGGGAAAGGCGCTCATCCAGGAAGAAGTATTTCCAGCTCTCTGTGCCTCTTCTAAGTTTCTGTTTTCAGTGAATAGTCCTCCCACTCTACCAAGGTGGAGATGGAATAGTTAGCCACAGTTAGCCCTTTTACATTTTCTGATTTCTCGTCACAGTGACCACTCATTTCTCCTGAATGTTCTCCAGCCACACACTATTCTTCGCGTTCACCAGCTTTTTCCTTCTTTTGCTTTCCATCGACTATGCTTGCTGAAATGTTCAATCCCTAATTAGATTGAATAGTCAAGAATTTCTGTGATATTAATTTTATAACCACACTTTAAACTTTTTAAAAACATTGACATGTAGTCATTTCCCTTGGGTTCTCTGGTGAATTTGGGAAGGGCTTAAGATGGACTCTCTGAGTGGGGATAGAACAACAATATTTACTAGTCATTCTGAACACTTGCAGGTAAGGAGAAAGGTTTGTGGCTGCCCTAGTGATGGCAAAATCTAACCACTGATGTTAAAATGGCGAGCAGTGAAGACTAGGGGGATTGTACAAAGACACTTGATGTGGGATCCTCGGTTTCACATGAAGTATTTCCACCTGAAGGCCTTAAGATAGAAGGTACCTACGTATGCAAGACATCAGGTTCCTAGGACCCACACTCTGGGCTCATGCAAAAGGCACATTGCACAGGTCTGGCATGTACTGAAACGTCAACACACCTAGGATGGAGGCTCAGAGAACTGATGTCTTGGTTTGTGTGATACCATGGAAAAATAATATGCTTCCCATGTAACCAATAAGCATTCCCTAAATGATACTTTATTTTATTTTCACCATAAAGTAGTTTATGTCCTGGAACTATTAGTCACTATAGTCTTTCATAATTGTTCATGTTTGTTAGTACTTACTTCTCAGTTTGGAACACTCTGCACATACTTGATCTCACTTAATCTTCTTAGGAACCTATACAGGAGACTTTATCAGCTTTACTTTGCAAAAATAGAGACTTAGAACCATGGGGATCAAGCAGCTTCTCTAGGTCATCTGCT
Organism: Dinomys branickii; assembly: GCA_004027595.1. Taxonomy (NCBI): domain Eukaryota; kingdom Metazoa; phylum Chordata; class Mammalia; order Rodentia; family Dinomyidae; genus Dinomys; species Dinomys branickii. The sequence goes on along the minus strand of PVLD010012080.1, from coordinate 47,355 downwards.
CCTCATTAAGTACTTTATCCACCAAATGACAAGTAGGACCTGGTTAGTGGATGAAAACTTCCCTGCTGGCTTGCAACACTGTATGAGTAGACAGAGTTGCTTTTACTATTTCTTTAGAAGTGGGCTACAGGTTCCTAGTTCATGATACTGCTACTATTGTGTACATACATCCTCTTCCTTCTTGCCTTAGATAAAAACTACTCATCTCTCCAGTCTCAGCTGGGTTTTAGTACCTCTTAACAACTGTCTGTGACTTTACTGTAGCAAACCCCATCCTGCGTTCTCTCAGTATAATAAGCTGCTCTTCTGTGTGATTGTATGATTAATGTTTATATCCCTCTTGGAAGCCCTGTATAACCATTAAGCAAGGAAAATCTGCTTTTGTTCATTGTTATGTCCCAATGTCCAGTAGTTTCTAACCCAGGTAAGTGCTTAATATATATTTGTTGAATGGATGAATGATTAATTAAGCCTTACTTGAATAAGTTGACCTATTTGTTAGAAAAGCAATAATTTAATAAACCCATACAGGAAATGACTTTAAAGCCTTTTTTCCTACTAAGCACATTTTCTTATTGTGAAACAGACCATGAATCCAATTCCCGTGATACTTAAACCATTCTATGGAGTAAATGAAGCTACATAAAATTAGTGAAGTCAAGCAGAGGAGTATTTGAGAAGTTTCTATTTGAGCACACAAAACTAGTTTCATCCGGAATGAATTATTAAATCTATCAAAGATGTCAAATGTCAAGTTTTCATTTTCCAAGAATGTTAGCCACAGAACGCCTCAATCTTAGTGGATCACATTTCAATCTTAGTGGATCATATTTATTTCCTAGTATACACATTAGCTCAAGTTAAGGATAAATGTATCTCAGCTGGCCCAAAACATAAATGTCAACTTGTGAGGCAATTATAGAACATGCAAAAGCCTCTCTCCAGAGCAATCGGGATGAAGGGAAGGAGAAAAGGAAGAGAGGGATAGCTGGTAGGTACGTATATATGTGCGGGATGGCTGACATGGTTACGCTATTGTCTCATGTAGTTTTGATGTAAGGAAAAATTGATGATTAATTGTTTGATCAATCTTGTATATCTATTTGTATTGTCCTGAGCATACACTTTGAAGTTATCAATGTGTGAATACAACAACCATTGTTGATCCCCTGCCACCCTAAAAAAAAAGCCTCTCTCCAGACAATGCTAAATTTTGAACTGGTGATCTTTTTTTTTTTTCCATTTTATCTTTGATGCTACTGCTGTAACAGAAATGTACACCCATACTGTTATTTACAGGAAATATGACAGAGGAATGTTTGAGAGAAATTCTTGTTTTGGTTCATTCTTTGGGTAAGGCTAACAGGTCGTTCAGTGAGGGTTGGTGCTCTCCCCACAGTACAGAGAGAAGGAATGAGCAGAGAATTTTGCTAGCTCAGTGCTTCAGGAATTAGATGAGCCAAAAGAATGCTTTTCGTGAGATGTGTTTCTTGCATTAATATGTAATAAGCATTTCTTTGACATTTTGCTCTTTTAAAATAAGCATTTTGTATAAATAAGAAGGGGGAAGAGAGATTGAAGGGAGAGGAAGGGAATGGGAGAGAAAGAAGAATCAAAATGTAGCATGTACAGGTTCAAATTCCTTATGACAGATACTATCATTATGTGTATCTAAAATGTACCAATAAAGTTAATTAAAATATATGGGTTCTACTGAGAAAAATAAGGTGCATTTTCAGTGAAGGAGGCTCTGTGGAACCAGTGAAGAACTATAGGAAGCCACATAGAGAATTCTGTGTGAAACTCTTGTGCTTTGCTGGTAGCAAACTTAACAAAAAAGAAGAACTGGGAATTGGGAGACTTGAGTTTTAGCTCTGGCTTGTAGCAACTTCCTGTACAATCTTTAATAAATCACTTTCTTACTCAGTGTCTCAGTTTTTAGATCTATAAAGTGAGCAAAATAAATTCAGTACGATTCCAAAAGTAGAGTTGCTGCTGGGTTGCATCAGAAGGCCCAGGAACTTTTTAAAAATACAGGTTCCTGGCTCTTGTTCAAGATTTAACAAATCAGAGCCTTTGGGAGAAGAGTCAAAACCTAAGAATTCATATGTTTTAGAGTTTCATAGATGGTTCTTGTAAGTTAATGAAATGCAGATGGGATGCGTCCAAACACACACTGTAACTTTTAGCTCCCACATTCAACACACTGACCATTCTCTACATCCCCAGAGCAGCCGTGGGGTCTCATGGAGGTATCCCTGGGTGGGACATAACACAACTGTTTGTTGGATGGACTGACTAGATTCTCTAAGCAATGTGTACAGTACTTTGAAAGAGAGACTGAGCTGTGCTACTACTACTCTCTTCAAGGTCTGGAAGTGCCATAAAATAGAAATGAGCCATAGTTGTGCCACCAAAGGAGATTCACGGAAAGCGTGCTAAGAAAAGCTCACCGAGTACAACTCTCGCTTAGGAAGTCAGCTCTTGTAGCAGGTTGGCGGGTCCCCCGGTACTGTTATCTAAACAATTAGCGATGAGCGCCAGAACCACAGAAGTGGCCTGTATATAAAAATGGAGCCAGACAGTGTCAAGGCTCCATTACCATTTAGTTTAATGTTTTTCAATTTTTTCCTGGTACTGTCTGCAGCAAATAACGCTTACATTCAGTGGAGGGGCAGCTATATGTACTCCACGTGTCTTAAATCATTTCATTTCCTTTCCCTTCCTTTTTCTCCCTCTCTGTCAGTCTCTGGATCCCCTTCTCATTTGTGAATCCATTTTTCTGTTGTCTACACTTATTTCTAAATTATTTATACTTTGGGTTCTCATGTAAGAGATGTAAGAGGTTATGCGATGGTTAAGCATCTGCGTCTGATTTATTTTACTTAACATTATGGTTTCAAGGTGTGTCCATTTTCCCCACAAATGACTCAGATTCAGAGTGAAAGGTGTTGCTTCGGAGAGAACATACCTGCCTGTGCTTGTGTGCTCACTCACACATGTTCTGTATTGCTGTGTTCTTACTTATGCGGTTAAGAATATTTGTATTGTTTCACTAGCATTACCTATAGGGTTTATATGGAAATGCGTTTTAGTTTTGGTGGTGTTTTGGGTAATATTCAGAACTGCTAGGAATTAGGGTGGAATTTAAAATTGGAACAGTGGCATTGCAGGTTTGTATTTCTATCACTGAAACAACTGATTCATGGTTAAAATATATCTTGGCAAACTTTATATTATTAGTGTTATTTTTAAATTTAAACCTGTGGTTTTATTTTTAATTAAGAATTTTAGCTACATCACTGAAAAAGTGAAACTGATGATATTTACTATCACAATGTTTACTTTTCAGAAGAGTGAACTCAGAATCTTACATTGGAGAACTCATGGCTGGTGGACACCTCTGTAAGATGGCTTCAGTTTAAAGATACTGGGTCATTCAGCTGTCAGTTCAAGAGGTGATAAAAATTGCTGTTGTGATTGTAATTTCTTTAGGCAACAGAATCCTGACCATGGTTCTTTGAAGGTGTTGCACGTGATGGCTTCCCTTTGGTGATATTGTTCACTCTGTTAAGGTGTCCACCAAAGAATTTCATGCTTTGCAGTTTGATTCTGCAGGCATTTATTGAGCTATCCTGGCAAGCTGATTGCTGTGCTCAGTGCTTTTAGACAAAGATCTATGGGTTGCTGGGAAACAGAGCCAAGAAACAGGTTGCATTTGAAACCCCATAGTTGAAATAGCTAGTATATTAAAGTTCACATAGCAGGAGCAAGCATTCACTGCACCGGCATCATGACCTCGCCATGTGAGGAAGGGAGCTGCTGCAGAGAGGAAGCTTACAAATGAGCAGCACGGATCCCATACTCTGCTCAAATCAAACAGAAACTTTCCTCTTTGTTAGATGCCTTAATACATAAGAAATGGCCTGGTGGGATGCCTGTGTCTGAGTTACTCATCCTTTCTCTTCAACTCAAAGAACACCAGCTCTTACCACTTCTTTTCACCAAGAAAATTTTACCATGCAAAAAATCACTTTACCCAGAGAAAGTACAACTTCATACCATCTAAGATTCTGAAAAGTAAATTTTTCTATATATCTTTTTTTATTTTAAAGGGGAAAAACAATAAAAATGATGCAGAATTTCAAAACAAGATGATATGAAATTAACAATGGTTATTATATTGCATATTGTTATCTTCAAAGCAGTTGCTCAGATTACCAGATATAGGCATGTAAATTGATCAAACAATATAAGCACTAAGTGTTCCTTTCAATGAAGTAATAGAAATTAGTAGCACAATTTTCTTAGCTATCGTGTGTGTGTGTGTGTGTGTGTGTGTGTGTGTGTGTTTCTCCTCCCTCCTTTTCTCTTTTCCCCGCCCAGTTGTTCTTTCATTTTGAGCAGTTTCTTCCTCTTTCACAATACCTATTGTACCTTTTGGATCTCATTTGCTCTTTTAGTTTCTTACACTAGGGAGCCAATGTGGTATAATTTTACATGTGAGCCTGACTTATTTCACTTATGAGTATGGTCTCTAGTTGCATCCATTTACCTATAAAAGCCTCAAGTTATCTTTCTTTATAGCTGAGCAGTACTATATGGTATAAAAATAACGTATCTTTTTTATCCATTCCTCAGTTGATGGGCATTTGGGTTGTTTCCAAGATTTAGCTATTATAAATTGTGCTGCTATAACACATATATCACTGTGGTATGAAGTTTTTAATTATTCTGGGAAAATATCCAGAAAGAGAATAACTGGGTTGAATAGGACCTCTAATCCCAGTTTCTTAAGGAATCTCCCACTAATTTCCACAGTGGTTGTACCATTCTACACTAACACCAACAATGGAGAAGGATTCCTTTTCCCCCACAGCCCTTCTAGCACTTGTTATTGGTTATTGCTTGATGGTAACCATTCTTTCTGGAGTGAGATGGAATCTCAGGGTTGTTTTAATTTGCATTTCTCAAAAGACTAATGATGTTGAACATTTTTTCATCTATTTATTTGCCACTTGTATTTCTTTATAGGATTTCAGAAAATGGAAAGATATTCTTTGCTTAGGGATAGGAAGCATCAACTTTGTGTAAATGGCCATAATCCCAAAACTTTTATTGCATATTTAATGCAATCCCTATCGAAATCCATTAGCATACTTCACAGATCTAGAGAAAACATTCCTAAAATTCAACTGGAACCAGAAGAAACCTAGAATAGCAAAGGCAATCCTCAGCAGCAAAGGCAGGGCAGTAAGCATCACAATCCCTGACTTGGAATTATACTACAAAGTTCCTGTGATAAAATCAGCATGGTATTGTAAAAAAAATAGACTGAAGATCAATGGAATAGATTAGAAGATGCAGACACAGGGGCTGGGGATATAGCTCAGTGGAATAAGCGCTTGCCTAGCAAGCGCAGGGTCCTGAGTTCGATCCCCAGTACCGCAAAAAAAAAAAAAAAAAAAAAAAAAAAAAAAAAAAAAAAAAAAAAAAAAAAAAGATGCAGACACAAGTACAAACACTCAGCCACTTTGTCTTTGGCAAGGGGACCAAAGAAGAAAGATGGCTTCTTTAATAAATGGTATTAACTGGAAGGAAGATAGTCTCTTTAAATAAATGGTGCTGAACAACTTGGCTTTCCATATGCTGAAGACTAAAACTAGACCCATATCTATCATCATGCAGTAAACTTAAGTCAAAATGGATCAAAGACCTAAATATTAAAATGGAAACACTAAATCTACTGGAAGAGAAAATAGGTAGGAATCTTAAAGTCATGGGGTAGGCAGAGAGTTCATGAAAAAAAAAACTACATGGGAAATAACTCAAAGAATCAATAACTGGGATCTCATCTTATTAAAAAGTTTTTGCTGGTCAAAAGAAATCACCAACAGAGTAAAAAGAAAACCTATGCATTGGGAAAAAAAAATCAGCCAACTATCCCTCAGACAAAGGACTTCTATCTAGAACATATAAAGAATTGAAATAAATCAGGCTCCCCAGATTCAAAGACCCAATCCAAAAATGGGCGTCTGAAATGAATACGCACATTTCAGATGAAGAAACACAAATGGAAAATAAAGATATATATCTTAATGAAACATCTCTATGTGAACAACTCTTGCCTTTCATTAGGCCATGCCATGCAATAAGATAAATAATGTTGAATTTAGTGACAAATAAACCTCACTTTTAATCCTGAATTCATCACTGACTGTCTTTTGGTTTTTCATGTATGTTCTGAGCCTCAATTTCCTCTTTTATGAAGTTGAGATCATGTTAACAGCTCACAAAGCTGTTTTGAGGACTAAGTGAAACAACGGGTATGTTTGGGGTATAGGAGCCCACGAGCATCCCTCAAACAAATCCCCGCCCTCTCTTAGTAGCAGATGTGTGCTTATATTCTGGTGCATGAACTGACACAACGCATGTGAGCCCCGCACTTGGGATCTATTTTCCTGTTCCTCATCAGCTGACTTCTAGCAGGGTTCTCTCAGACGTACTGTCCTTGTCTTAAAGATGGACATAACATTATGACTAATACTAAAAAAATAAATAAATAATGCCGTGATAATAATACTGTGACTAACGGAGAGAAGTTGTATAAAGTACGTGGAGCAGTGCAGTTGCTCTGAGAATACTAGTTTCCTTCCCCTAATGCCTTCTAAGAAGCAAACAAATGGGGAGCAGGGGAAATCAGTGTAGTATATTTCATGCTCGCATCATACTGATGATTAAATATATTCAACGTCTATTGATTACTTTGAGCACTTCAAAGTGTTGCTATTATTATCTCATGTAATTTCCAGTTCAGCCCTTTTGAAGAGATGTTATTATCACTGTTTCACAGATAGCATGGGTTGGAGATGAGGTAACTTACTGTGAGTCTCTCGGATGCCAAAGTCAAACCAATGTGTTCAATCCTCTTGTTTCTACTTTGCTAATGAAGCTTATTTAATCTTTTGTTGTTGTTGTTCTTGAATCATATGTGCCTGTTTCTTTTTTGTTCTGTTTTTATCTGATTTTTAAATAATTCTTTATATTTAAATGCAGTAAGGCTCTGTCTTAAACACACACATAGGCCTAATTTAAGCTGTTTTTAGACTTGCTGTAGTCAAGAAGGTATTATTTTTTCAGCCTGAGTATTTTACTGTTGCTTTTATAAGTACATAATTGAGATGCACTTAGGAAGAAAAGACAGGAGCACACTTTCTCTTTTACTTTGCAGCAGAGGTATAGGGTTTGGAGAAGCCTTGCCCTTACAGGATGAGACAGCTTGTGTGACTAATAAGAATATTGTCCCTACAGGAAAGTGGAACATCTTACAAACACAAGAGCATTCAATTAGAGTTTTAAATTAGAATGTAATTATGTGTTTTTCTCTCTTTTTATTTTTGAGGAAGAGAAAAGAATAGAGCTTTTAATCTTTTAGGCGGCCTCATTTGGTGAAAAGACGATTTTAGGCAGTGTTTAAATTTAAGAAGTTGTTTTGCATTTTGCTTAATTTTGGAACTAGTCCAATTTCTGAAGGTCTAAATGCAGATAAGTTTTCTTATACTTGGCTTTTTAAATCACTGCATTTTATAATTCAAAACAGGGGTGAGGTGTTGATGTGGATTATTGCACTCAGAGCAATGAAATTGTCAGTATGCTTAAAGGTGTGTGGCATGTAATCAGACACTCAGAGAAATAGCCCACTCAACCTCTGAAACAAAGTGTTTGCCTTTGAAACCAACTTGTACAAAACTCACCGTGCTCAAAACCGAAATATGGATAGTTGTCTTAACTAACTCTTGTCTACCTTTGGATCCAAAACACTCTCTTTTATAGTTTCCATGGATATTTTCTAGGGAGAGAAATGAAAAGTGATTGTTTGATCACAGTAGGTCAGGCTTTTACCTTGTCTAGTCAGTGAAGCTTCCTGTGCCTTCCCAGAGAAGAAGAACAAGAATAAAGACTCGTGGACTTATCTGTGATTGTCTTCATGCTTGAAGTGCTCCACTTACCCACCACCTGAATTGCCATCAAACAATGATCTGAAGTTCAAGTCTTATGAACAATTATGCGCTTCTTTGCAAATGGAAGAACAATTTGGTATAAAGGGGAAATAGAACTGTATTTGCTTAACTGGGATCAGTTCTCTCATTTTGCTTAAGTCTTGATTCCCATCATGTGGATCACTTGTCAGCTTTTTTCTATCATTTGACCTGAGATGTTCTCTGATAAGTACTTTCAGTTGAAGCTTTCAGTTGGGCTGAACCATGTTCTGGGTATGCTTGCAAATTTCTGCATTTCTTTCTTTTCTGCATTTCTTGCTTTAAATTGTGCAAATAATAAGATATGGTCTTCAGTCTACTGGTGATTAAGGATATAATGTGACTTAGAATTCTCATAGTTATGATGAGATAGAAGTGAGATTTACCTACATGTACTCTTAATCATTCAAGTGTACTCGGGAGTGATTGCTCTTAATCACATGGGTGTGCTCATTAAGGACAAAGTGGAAACTAGCTCTTTCAGCCAGTGTTCTTTGTAGTCACACAGCAACAAATTCTAGCTGAGCTTATACAAAATCAGTCATGCCAATGTACATCTGTTTAAGATATGGCTTTAGGGTATGAGAAATTCAACATTTGGAAAATACTAGAGCTTGCTCATTTCCATTCCCACATACACCAAAGAAACTGAGGACCCAAGAGGCAAAGACACTACAAAAAAACTTTGCAAAGACTCATTCAGAGAGGTTGTGGCAAAATAAAATTAATATTCACTCCTTTCTTTGAGGTCCAATTCAATCCTTCTTGGCATTGCTGGCGAGGTATTTGCATATTTTCAAGACATATTATAGAATTAGGCAGAGAGGGAATGAGAAATTGCATTTTCCAAGTGCTGTTTTACTCTTTTTCTTTAAAAAACTACATAAGGATTAAAAAACTCTTGGTGAGAAAATAATTATAGACGGAAACACAAATAACTGGAATGCTATTTAGAGACATCTGACACCATAGTAGGAGGCTGAAAGTAGCAAAATAAACAAGTCATTGAATTCGGGAGCTAGGAATGGTATTTAAAATTCACACTGTCCAATGTTTCCCAAACAATAGCACACAGAAGGCTCAGGTAGAGGACTTATGAGAAGTACATGAGGGCTGGAGATACAGTTCAGTGGCACAAGTGTCTGCCTGATAAGCACAAGATCCTGAGTTAGATTCCCAGTACCCAAAAAAAAAAAAAAAAAGAAAGAAAAAAAACTTGGAGGAGTACATGAGATGGTTTCTGGTGACACAAACACAATTTAGTATTTATTTTAAAGATATTAGCTTATGTATGCATATGTACTCATGTGTGGATGTAGGCGCCTATATGATATACAGGTATAAATATATACTGTGTAGGCACCTACATACAAATATGTATACATATGGACATATTATCTGTGTATATATACTACAGGTAGCTAGTTTCACATTCCTGCTCTATGCCTGGTTCTGTGCTATGTGCCTGAGACACATGGACACCCAAAACAGACCAAGTTCTCTGCCCTTGGGAAGCTGGCATTGGCCCATGAGGATTGTCCAAACAGTGCAGGGACTGTGTGAAGTTTGTTGTTTTCTGGCCCGGACATCGCTGTCCATTTCACTCTTGCCGTCTACCAGACTGGTGGGGAGAAGAAAAAGCCTTGCAACCTCCTCAGGTCCTATCACAATGGATGGGCCTCATTAGCCATTCTCGGCCTCATAGATAAGGCAGTCAGAGATGGCATCATTTGGTCTAGTGAAGAATTGCCCAGGAGATTGTGTTGACATCTGAGATTTATTTTGATTCTTCCTTGCAGATTTTATAATGAGCACGGTAACAAAGTATGCCAAAGAACCATTACATATCTTATAAAATCTTAATAATACAAAAATTAGAAACGTTTTTCATGCATATGTTCATTTTGTTCAGAATCTCCTGATTTCACTTTGCTGATTAGCATATAGCACCCTGTGAGGGACTTCGCATTTATGAGGTCATACTTCCTGAATCACTTTGTGTATCTTTGTTATAAATACTGTTTAGCTTATGTTTATAGGTTTCTACTGTTAGGTTTTTCAGTTTGAATAAAGCTATTCAATATACGTATACCTGTACACAGGGGTTCTTTTCTTTTCTGTCACATAGGCATCGAGTATTTATTGATGGCCTATCTTGAACGTATTAGTAGGCATAAAAATGTTGGAAAATGAGACCTCAGAAATGAGGACACGTTTCCAGTGAGTAGCAGAAGCCGTATGTAGGCTCAGTCTGGAAAGGTAATGATGTCCACAGGGGCATTGAGCGAGTGCAAGGCCTTGGCAGGAATATGGGCCCTATGGTGGGATGACCTGTGTGCCTTCTTCCCAAGTCCACCCGTTTGTAACTGTGCAATTCTGGCCAGGTCATTCAACCATCTAAGACTTTTTTTTATCATTTCAAAATTGAGATTAATACCACCTACTTCACAGTCATCACGAAGAGGAAAGAGCATATAATACATAGAGAAGTGCCTGGCACAAAGGAGAGCTGTCCAGTAGGGTTGTTTTCATCTGTAAGATCGCTAAGCCCCTCCATTGTCCTCGAAAAGTAGGATAGTGGTGTATGATTTGTTCCAGCGTATCTTCTCCAGGAAATGCTTTCCGGGCCTAACTTGATGTGCCATGTAACATTTTTCCTTTCTACTCCCCACCCCAACATGGAAATCAAGTTGCTTCTCTCATCTTTTCTCACAGTTCCAGGTTTCATTGTCCTCCAGGCTTTCTTTTTGTATGCGAACCTACTTATTTCCTTTTCCTTCCCACAGCTTTCTCTGATTCATTTTCTTAGGGGTCCATTTCACTCAAGCTATGCTGTGAACAGTCCTTTCAGCCTCCCATTTTCAAGGTACCAAAAATAGAAGTACTGAAATGTTTCTAACTTGGCAACCATCCTGATAACATATAGGGGCAAGGAAAATATGAACCATACAAAAACCCCCATGAACTATCCTAGAATCTACCAACATTTTTATTATGGTTGTTTCAGGACTGTAATATGACTTGTTTCACTGTGCTTCGTATTTCCATCTCTCCTCATTCAGTCTAAGGGTATAATCAAGCTTTTGGCTTATGATTGCTTTTAAAAATTTTTCTCTTAGTCCTCTGCACCACCCACCACAATTACCTGTGCCTGGCCCTCCTCTCCCTTAGGGCAGTCAGAATTCTAGTTCTTAAAGTTCTGAGGATAGAGTTTAAGGGGAAGTAAAAGGGACAATTGCCTTGGTGTTTGGGAAGGAGAATATGAAAAAACAGGGATAACTATGAGAGAGAGAGAGAGAGAGAGAGAGAGAGAGAGAGAGAGACAGAGACAGAGAGAGACAGAGAGAGAGAGAGACAGAGACAGAGAGACAGAGAGACAGAGAGAGAGACAGACAGAGACAGAGAGAGAGAGACAGAGAGACAGAGAGAGGGACAGAGAGAGAGAGAGAGAGAGAGAGGAGGAGAGGTTTACTTTAGATCATGTTTTTGGTGCATGTTTGGCTTGTTCCAGAAAGAATAGTGGAAGGTCTGGTGAGGTCAAACTGCTCATCTTGTGGTGACCATGAAGCAGAGGGCAAAGGGAACAGCCAGTAAGGGAGTTATGACCTTCTAGTTAAGGTCCCTAGTGAACTACCTTTGACCAGGCCCCATCTACTAAGACAACACTTAGCTACAGCACCTTTACGGTCTAATCACCTTTCAAAGGCGCCACTTGTGAATGCATGAAACTTTGGCAAGAAGCAGATCTAGGTATAAAGCCTTGAAATGGCCTGAGTTTTCTTGTAGGATGAGAAAACCTGCAGAACTCCAAGGAGGTGAGATGATTTCTCTCCTAGGGAGTAAAGGGACCTGAGAACGGAGCCAAAACTAGGAACTGAGGATGCCCTGGCTCCAGGGTGGCAATTTCCTTTGCCCAGGAGTATCAAGGGAGCTTTGGAATCAATGTTGTACCCAGTATGTTAGGAGTACTGTGGAGTCCTGGATAAAACTCTAGTAGCTGCAATAACAGAGAAATGAAATTCACCAACAATTCAATTGGATGAAGGCTTAGTGTCAGATAAAACTTGACTTAAAGAAAAGGAATAATTATTTTATATGTTTGTGCTTTATGTTTATTATGTAAATATTAGAATGTATTAAAGACCATGAAGAAAATAAATCAAAGATTACTGATAGAGAATGTCATAGAAGAAATAGGGTCTTTGAATATGGTAGAGAAAGAAGATTTCAATGAAAATAAAATATTTGAACAATATTTTGAAAGAAGTCAGAGAGACTGATGAAGCAGTCCAAAAGGAAGAGTATTTCAGATAAAAAGAAAAGATCCCTGAGACCTAGATGAAGAAGTATCTAGGTGTCACAGTAGTAACTGAGAAAAAAAGTATAGAATTACTCTGACTTGTATGGCAGCCACTGGCCACATATAGCTACCAAGCACTTGAAATGCAGTTGGCCTGAATTTAATGTGTCATAAGTATAAAATATACATCAGGTTTGAGAAAATTTGCACAAATGTAAAATATAAAAGATCTCATACACAATTTTTCATTGATTAAAAATTAAAAAGATATTTTGGATATATTAGATCATATAAAATAGAGAAATAAAATGAATTGTATGTGTTTCTTTTAACTTTGTGAATGTGGCTACTACAAAATTTAACACTGTACCTCTAGTTCCTTTGTGCCTGGCATGTTTTACTGTCAGTATTACTATAGAAGATAGGATCTGAAAAGGGGTGAGGGTCATTATGTAATATTTGGTAGTTTATTGTAAGGGCATATACATTATCTCTAAGTGATAGAGAAACCACTAGAATATTTTGAGTGGAAATTGAGCATAACACATCATCTTTATAAGATCACTCTGGCTACTCTCTTAGAGGCTACGGGAAGACAAGGAAAAAATTAAGGAGATGCCATTGTGAGGTATTCTAATAATCCAAGGTAGAGATGTCACTGACTTTGTACCTTTGTCAGCTTTCCTGTTGCTTAGATACAGGGAGAAAGCGTTAATGTGGGTCAAAGTTCCAGAGGTTTTAGTTTATGGTCAGCACACTCCATTATGGCAGGAAGGAGGTGATAGGACAAAGCTGCTGTGTTCCTGGTGGTCAAAAAGCAGAACAAGAAGACAGTGCCAGAGAGGAAGAAATGTATGACCAGATAACATACTCCAAAGTCATGCAACTATAACCCATTCTCTGGGTAAATCCCAAACCAATCAGGTTTGAAACAATTAAGCTTAATCAACATATTCTCCTACTGTAACAGCTTGACACCCAAACACATCTCCTTAGAAAGCATTTAATTCCCAAATAAAGACAATAATAAGTTCATAATCCTACCTAAGACAATATAATCTCCCTGCTTAGAAGGAAGAACACAGTAACCTTTTCCTCAATGTCTCAACAGATCCAGCATTTTTGAAAAGTTCAAGTCAAAGTCCCTTCTGAGACCCAAGTGAAATTCTTTAGCTATCAACCTCTGCAAAAATAAGAAGAGAAAAAACATTCAGTAATATCAAGGTAAAAATGGCACAGAGTTAATAGTGTAATACTGTCCATGAATGCTTCTGTTTGCAAACAATTTGGTTTGCAAACAAATACCTCCACCAAATTTTGCTTCTATTCACAAACTCCTCATGAGGTGACTAACGCAACCAAGGCAGTCTTCCCCACAGAAACACAAATAGAACCATCTCTCCTTAAATTGTAAAAAAAAAATTAAATTCATAAACGAGGTACTGCTGCATATACATTCAGTAGAAGGAAGAACAGGAGGATAGAAAACATTGAATTAAAGCAAGAACAAAACCCAGCATGGCAAATATCAATCTTTACATCTATATATAGAGAGTTCTAGCTCTATATTTGCCTCTTGGGGCACATGTTGATGAGATGTGAATTCCAGAGAGCTCAGACAGCCTAATATGTATGTTCTTGTTGGTTGTGACCTATGTGGTCTCTCTTTTGAGCTTGTTCTGCTCATGACCTACAGCATTCTTTGGTAGATAGTCTATATTCATGGGCTCTCCAACTTCCTGGGATCTCCAGGACACCACTGATTTCATTCCAGTAGCTTCATGCACTGTCTTCTCACGAGCTCCTTGCCTGGCCTCCAGATACTTCCTTTAAAATATAGGTGTAAACCTCAGCGACCCCATAACTGTTATATTCTGCATGCCTGAAAAATGAGCACTATATGGATGACCCCAAGCCTGGCCACTTTGGGTCATGGCTGTAGTGAGTGCTTGGATGCCTAAACTAAGAAAAATGCTTTCCTAAATAGCCCTGACAGAGTGGCATGCCTTGAGGATTTAGTTGCAAAGCAAAGTCTTTTACAAGAGTTTACTGTTTTATACCCTTGAGCCTGGAAAGCCTGGGCTCTGGCCCATTTCTAAGAGGCCTTTAAGTCATCTTCCCTATTGTCTTGATGCAACGTACCTGGCCTCCTTTAAACGTTAATCTTAGGGCTGGAGATACAGCTTAGTGGCATAAGCACCTGCCTGGTAAATGTTAATCTTTTCAGCAATCTGCCTCACGAGGTCCCAGTTTTGCAGATGCTTTCAAGTGAAACTGCAAACTTTTCAAACCATTCATCTCTGCTTTTACCTCTTGATTCTGTCAATCTGGATGAAAGAAGTCATCAGTAATCATATCATGGTACAAACACTGGACTACCTTAAAATTTATTCTATCAGATTAATTATTCCACAAGCTTTAAAGGTAGCCTCAGACAAAAATCATAAAACTTGGACAAAACATAGATAAATTCTATGCTGGAATAAAATAAGCCTGGCCTCCAGCCCAATTGTGGATGGGGTCTTTGATTCTTCCTGAACTTGATCTTTACTTCTGTATTCCTATTAGAATTCTGGTTTTCTAAGCTCCAGCCAGAATTACCCATAAAGTTCTGCTTACAGCATTCTAGCACTTCTCTAGCACATTCTAGCACCTCTGCATGTCCAAATTTTTCCCAAACTTCTCCCACATAGCAGTTCCAAATGTTCCTAAGCCACATGCTCAAGTGCATTCACAGGAACAACTGCACTTTTCTGGCACGATGTTCTTCATTAGTTCATTTGTCCATAGCTTACACATAAGTGTAAGAATTACACCTACAATTTGAAGGAGGGGAGTTCGTATTTGGCTCATGTTTTGTGGATATTGAATCTGTGGTCAGCCAGGTCCAAAGCAAAAATACCATGATGCAAGTGTGGTGGGGCCAAGTTGCTGAGTCCATGGTGACCAGGCAGAGAGAGAAACAGTACCAGAGTGGAGGAGATGAGGGATGCTACACAGGCCTCAGGGTAACGTCTCTGTGACCCACTCAGATGCACCCAGAGTGTGCTTTATTAGTCTCCTGGATGGATCCAAAAGCTAATCAAACTGACACAATTACAGTTAATCACCACACTAGACTAGCAGTGTAGATGGTGAGAAATGGTCAGATACCAGAGGTTTTCTGAAAAATTCAAATGGAATGTGAGAGAAAGAAAATAACTGAAAATTACTCTCCAGAGTGTTTCTTTGAGCCATATAAAAATTCAGTTGTCATTCACTGAGATGAAGAATTAGATGACAAGAGTGAACTGGACAAGAACTCAGGAGTTTCATTGTGTACATATTAAGTTGGAGATACATGTTTGGCTTCCAAATGTCAAGCTGAAGGAGGAAGTTTGATGTAAGAGTCCACGAGAGGTCTTGGCTGAAGATAAACTTTGGTCCACCTTTAATATAAAGTTGGTATTTGATATCATGAGATTATATGGTATCACCAAAGGATTGAGTTAGAAATGAAGGAAAAAGCAGGAAGCTAGATACGGCATTGCTCAACTACTTGATGAGCAGAATTACTGCCCTGATTACACTGAAATATATTTTCCAGTACTCTCACCGAGGGTGCCTTGGGTTCAACTTTTTCAGAAGGAGAAATAGCATGAGTTCTAAGGTTCTGCACCTAATAGCTACAGCAGAAAGATGTTAACTCCTCTGAAAGAGTAAGATATAAGGTATATTTCTGAATATGCAGATATAAGACATTATTTAAAAACAAATTGAGCTATAACAAACTTAGCAACGTCCTAATCTTAATAAATAATTTGAAATTCTAGAGATCTCAATATTACAATGTGACATCAATTATCTCAAAGGTTCCTTTCCCTAATTTCTGAGTGAGATTTTAAATTGTATATCATTTTAATTTTTTTAGTGCTGTGAAAGGCATAATTCCAATAAAAGTGAAAAGCCCTTAGCACTCTAAGAGTGAGAGTAGCAGTGACAGAGACTTTCCAAGCACACATTATGAAGACACTTGCAGGTGTTCTTGACCTTGTCTTTAATCATTGTTCAGTTACTGCTGCAGTTTGAATCACTGTCTCTGAGGTTTCTGAGTCATTTTCTCCTTTCGAATCTGATCAATGTGCCTATTTCTTAAATATAAATATTCCACAAAGGTCTAGGACGTAGATGCTGAGTAACCAGAGAGAAAATAGTGTTCTCCATACTTAGGAAATGATGTAGAAAAATGGGCTCGTCTTTGGGAAGTAGAAACACTGTATTTTTAAATTTTATTCTGTTAATTATGATAGAAAGAGATGGAGGGTGAGCAGCTGAGAATCCAGGCTCTGGAGCTGCTCCATACGGTTTCAGGTCTTAGTTCTCTTTTCAAGTCTCAAATCTATATTCATGGAATATGGAGCAAAGTTTTAATCTACTTCAAATTTCTCATCCATACAATAGAGAAAATATTATTATCTATACCACAGGGTTATTGAAAAATTTAAATGACTTAATACTTACTAAACACTTTTATTAGTGCCAAGCTGTCTATAAACATTGTATCATCTATCTGTCTATCTGTCTGTCCATCCATCTATCTATCATCTATCTCTGTCTCTCATTTCTTTCTCTAAGGTTGCTATTATCAAGAAGCATTTGTTCTACTTTTATACAAACAAATGCACTTTAATTTCTGAGCTCCCTCCTTCTGACATTTTTGGAAATGGAGGATTATGTAAGCCTCAAATTTTGCATTTTTCTTACTACTTATGCTCCCCAGGTCATTAGTCACATACCTACATGAATTCATTGAAAGCTGTCTTTTGCCATAACTATTTAGATTCCTTTTACTCCTCCAACTTTTACTGCTTTTGTGCAATGTGCCACCCTATCATTTCCTCTGGAGGCTTGCCATGTCCTCCAGGTACAAGAACATGATTTAATAGTTCAAGATGAACCAACAGAGATCAAATTTACCCTCCTTCTGGAAACAATCATAAATCTACACTGTGTCTGAAAAAGAAAGGCTTGCTGGAATATTGGACATCAGGCAATGGAATTCAGTGATCCCTGAGAGACAAAAAACAATGTGAGCCCACAATTGCTCCAATATATGTTCAGAAGAAAGTTTAAAGACTCTAGGGCAGGGAAAGGGACCTTGGCAGAGTCTGGTACACTCTTTGAGTTGAGGAGATGGATCTAAATCTAAGAAATGCAAACTATGTAGAGTTTATAAGAGAAAGTACTGAAAAAGAGAGGCCTACAAAGAGAAAGCTAGAGTTCTCTCCTAATATTCAACTAATACTTGCATGCACATACATGTGAAGAAAAGAGCCACCTGAAAGGATCAGCAGTAACAATCCTTAGCATTTTAATGGGCCTGGGAATAGTTCCCCATTAGCTGTACTAGGAAACATCAAATTTCATGAGACATTAGGTAGAGTATGTAGGAGACCTTTGCCTGAATAATGGGGAAAATACCTGCACGGTTGTGATCTTATGTTAAAAAATCATAAATACAAGATCCAAAATGATAAAAATTTCAAATTCTTAATATCTTGAAATAGTGTTCCAAAATATTAAAAAGAACACAAAATCAACTGCTTCTGACAAGGTAATAGTTACAATACCCAGTGTCTAATCAATTATCAGTCATAAAAGCAGAAAAAAATATAAATCAATGGAAACCAGCCCAGTACTGACACAGATATTAAAATTAGCACACAAAAGCATGAAATGAATTATTACATATGTACCCTATTCAAAAGGAAAGAATCAAATCAAACATCTATAGTTGAAAAATGTAATGTCTGAGATGAAAATATGCTGGGTGGTAGTAATGGTAAATTAAATATTGTGGGAGAAAGATTAGTGATTTTTAAGGCATGACAGCAGAAACTATTTGGAATTAAAGTACAGAACACATTTTTAGAAAAAGGCAAAGACTAAAGTACTAGTGAATCATAGAGCAATTTTCATTGGCCTGGTAAATGTCTAACCGGAATCTCTGAAGGAGTCAGAGAAAGGAACTATGCTTTAAGAAATAATTGTAAAAATTCCAAATGTAGTGAAAACCATAGACCCACAGATCTGAAAAACTCAGTGAACCACAAGCACAAGACATATGAAGAAAGTTGCACCAAGGTACATAAAAATAAAATTGCTCAACATTGGTTTGGTTAGTCACTTTCATGTTGCTTTAACAAAATACCTGGGCTAATTACCTTATGAGAAGTTTTGTTTAGCTCACGGTTCCAGGGTTTCCTCTTGAAGAGTGGGTAGACCCATGTGGCTGGGACTCTGGTGGAGGGCCCGGGGGCAGTGGCAGGAAGTGGGTGCTAAAATCAAGCTTTTCATTTTATGGGTCAGGAAGTGAAAGAGGAAAAGAAGAAATTAGGGTCCCCAGATTTCCTTTGACCTAAATAGCTCCCACTTTTCAAAGATACCAGTACCGCTCCATAGTGCTACCATGGAGACAGGTCTTAAATACATGGGCCTCTGGGAAACATTTAGCATTCAAACCATACTACCAAGTATTTAAAAAATCTTTTAAGTAGTTAGAGGAAAAGAAAGACTCATAATACATAGAAGAACAGAGATAAAAAGTATAGTTTTCTTATCAGAAACTATAAGTAAGAGCAAAACTAAACAATATTTTCAAAGCACTGAAAGAAAACTGACTGGCAAACTAAAATTCTAGACTGAGTGAGCATATCTTTAAACACAAATTGAGGAGAGATCCATCATGACAGGCCAGAGGCAACAGTACTCCCACGTTGGTCTGGAGCACTCACTAAGGTCAGGAAATACATTTGTGGGTAGAAGGGAAGGAGATTGGCCACGAGAATACAACTTGAAGGCAACAGCAAACAAGTGAAATCCAGAGACAGGGTTAGTTAGAATGTGGAGCAAGGCTGCTGCTGAATGACAGTACTGCCTGGAGCACAGATCTGGAGAATGAGTCATTTTAGGAAATGTATAAATTCCTCCATGGAAAGAAGCTGAGTGGGGTGGTTGTTGATCAGTGTCCAGACCAGTTGTCAACATTCTCAGGGCCCTCCAGACCTAGCAGTTCTCCTTCCTTGACTTAAATAATAAACTGTTCACCAGGGAGGATGTGGCAGTTAAAGTGTTGATTTAATTTGCTTTGAGATCTTCCTGGGAGATTAGTGAAGCACTCTTCTAGGTGTGTGTGGGTGAGTCATAGACCCATGATCATGAGATTTAGATCCATGGCCCCTCCTTTCCTGTACTGTTTCCTTGCTATGCTTCCTTCCCTTGATGAACTAAGCACCTTTGTTTCCCGATGCAACTTCTGCCATAACTTTTCTGCGTTGGAGCCAGGTTATCATGGACTGAATCTGCTGAAAACGTGAATCAAATTAGACTTATCCTCCCATAAATTCTTAGTGACAGATACTGTGTCTAGTGACAGGAACACTAACAAATACCGAGGGTCACCCTGGCCAGAAAGAGCAAGCCATAGAGACACTCAGGTAGTGGGTGGGATAAGACCAAGGAGGCGCAGGGACAAGAGAGAATGTGAAGGCCTTGGAATCAATCTGCAATACCAGAAAAGTAAATAAATAAAAAATAAGGGGAGAAATCCTTCCAAAATCATTTTATGAAGCCAATATTACCTTGATCCTAAAACAAAATAAAGGTTTACAGAAGAAGAATACTTAGGCAATCTCCTTGATGAAGATCAATGCAAATATTTTCTGTAAGATTCTTGCAAACAGAATTCAACAATACATTAAAATAGTCCATACACCATTACCACATTGCTTCCATCTCAGGGATGCAAGGGTGGTTTAACAAATATAAATTACAAGTGTAATACACCACATACATGTAATGTCCCACACTAGAACTGAGGATATAAATCACATGGTTCTCTCCATAGATGCAGCAAAGGACTGGCAAAATTCATTATCCTAGTATATAAGATACTGATAGAAACAGGTACAGTAGGGTCTTATATCAAATTGATAAAAGCCAAAAATCAAACTGGATAGGGGAAGACTGAAAGTATTTCCTCTAAAATCAGGAATGAGACAAGTGTCCCCTTCTACCACTCCTAGTCAAAATAAAAGTCAAAGCTTTATCCAGAGCAATCGGGTAAGAGGAAGAAATGAAAAGTTTGCAAATAGAAAAGGAAAAGGTCAAATGATCTCCGTTTCTTTTGGTAATACGTTTCTTCATATAAAAGACCCCTAAAGACACATACCTTGTTTGCAGAGGTGCAATTCACAAGAGCTAAGTCCTTGAAACAGCCTAGATGCTTGTCAGCAGATGAAAGGCCTTAGAAAATGTGGTCTCTTTACATGATTGAATATTACTCAGCTACAAAGAGGAATAAAATCATGTTTTCCACAGGAAAATGGATGGAATTTGAGCCATTAAACTAAGTAAAATAAGCCAGATTCAGAAAGTTAAATACTGTGTATTTTTCTTACATGAGAAACCTAAATATAAATAAATGGATAAATAAATAAATAGATGGGTTAATAAAGTAGAGATAATAGGAAAATAGGAGTTCGAATTCTAGAGATGAGCAAGGAGACTGAATTGAAGGCAGAGGAAAGAGAGAAGGGGATAAAAGGATTGAAAAGCATCAAAATATGTTACATGTATGTGGCAATTCCCCCAAATGAAAAGCACTATTCTCTCCTACAAACATGCACTAAGAAAAACATTCCAACACCAGGCACCAGCCCCATGAGCAAACAACATGTAGTAGGGTCAGCAAGAAAGAAGCGTAACTAGCCTGTGAGTATATGAAAACACACTCAATGGTAGGATTTTTGTTGAGCTGGTTCTTTAATGAATCTCTATTATTTCTTGAGATCACAAGTTCAAGGAGAGTCTAGGCATCTTTTACCCTGTTTCAAGATGAAAACAATTTTGAAAGGACTTGGGATCTAGCTCGGTGGTAGAGGGCTGTGTAACGCAGGGGAGGCCATGTTCCATCACAGATAGCACAAAAATATAAAAGAAGGACTAGAAACGAAACACTTGAGAATTGGATTCTTTTATAATTAACATTCCCTATCATAGAAAATGTTCTGCATTTTTTCTCTAGTAGGGTGAATCAGTGAGAAATCTGATTAATAAATAACTCATGTCTATGCTTTTAACTGTAAAAAAGCCACAAGATTTTTCTTTTGCATTAGTTACCACGGGAAATTCTACCTATAGTATGACTAAAGTGCTATATTGTCTAATTTAGCTGGTATTATTCAGTAATTTTCTTAACCTCTGGCCTTATAGTTTTCATCTGAAAAGCTGGGGCTGAACCAATTATTCGCCAAAGTCATTTCTGGTTCTAATATTCTGACTTTGTTTTGTTTGCTTTTTTAGTACAATTCGGGTGAGATGTTCATTTAAAAGGACATACAATTGAAATGAAGATTGAAATTAGTTTTTTCATATGTAAGGCACTGAAATAACTTAAGCACTAGCAGATCTGACATATAAATGTTAAAGTTTTTCTTTAGCACAGAAAGAAAGCTATTCTACATGGCAGTATGTATCCAGGTAAAAGAAAGCAAAGCATCCAAAACAGTAACTACATAAGGAAAAAATACATCAGAAGTTGCTTATTGTTTGAATCTCTTTAAATACAGTTGGAAAAGAAAGAAGGGGAAATTATTTATATATGTACACACAGGATAGTTAACATAGTTGTACTACTGACTTCTATCACTTTACTGAAAGGAACAGCTAATGATTAATTATTTGATCAGTCTTGTATGTCTATATTTGTTTTCCTGAGTAACCACGTTGAACATACCAATATGTTAAAACAACAACCATTGTTAATTTCCTACCACTTTGTCTGTAATTATTCAGTATTGCTTGTATTGTTCTTATGCTATTTTGTAAATGGATGTCTGTTTGTTAATATGTTTTCCTTTTTTATCTTTAAAATAAATTAAGTAAATAAATACAGTTAAATCTTTAACAAAAATACTAATGTGATGTCTGATTTATGACATATAATAGTGAAATTGAGGACAATAGTGCAAAATTCAGCAGGGAGAAACAACCATAAACTACTGTTAAGTTCTTATAACAGACATGAAGTACTATAAAATAAAATACATTATCTTAACATATAGCTAAAATGTATATCATAAACCCTAAAGCAACTAGGAAATTATGAGTTATAGCTAAAAAGACAACAAAGGAGATAAATCAGAATCATAAATAAAATTACTTTGTCTACTGTATGTTTTGCTTTAAATAAATATCATGAGATTACCTAATTGATTCCTGTAAATCCATTCCTTTGAAGATAGAAGAGCTCTCTTTGAAGAAAGACAGAAAAAGCATTTGGTGTACTGGAGAGTAATCTAACTTAGCAAATTTTCTCACTTCCTGATGATTGCTCAGTAATCTCAAGGCATGTCATTCATCTTTGTACTGTGAATAACCTGAAAATCAGAAGCTAATCTCAAGTCCTTATAGGAATTAGCTAGAATTTCAAAATGAAGTACAGGATCTGAATCAGGAATCTACCTACTTCTACCACTGCACAGGGCAGATCACAAGCTGAGGCATCATGCCTCATTTCTAGCATGTAGTTCATATGTGAGGGCCCATAGAACTTCCAGGAAAGGAGTTTGGCTTAATGTAGAATCTATCTAACCCCCAGTCTGAGTCCATTAAAATATATAGACATTTTAGAAAAGTAGCATAATCTTAAAAACAAAGAGTAGATGCCACCTACCTGTAGGTGCCAATCAATACTTGGAAGGTAAAACATTAATGGAAGAATATTAACTGAGAAAACAGAGTGGAAGGGGCAACAATTTAGGGCACTGACAGAGAAGTTCATCTGCTCGCTAAGAATCACCAGAAAAAACTGCAGGTGAGACACGGCATGAAAGTTGGAGTGATTTTAGATGTATGCCCAGTTCCTATATGGAACAGCAGACAACTCTCTTTCCAATCCCTGCTTGAAAAGTACCTGACTGGTAGGTGCTTATTTTCCAGTGAAAACAACAAGAAAGGAAATAAACAAGAGGTATTTTTCTGATTTTCTGCAGAATTGAGGAAGTCATGTCTATTCATATTAAATCAAAGCTTCTGGCAGGTGCACTACCCAAGTCTGCAGAGTTCTCAGTGCGGTTAGTATTGCTGCATTGCTAAATGTGGAAAGATAACCAAGGATCATCAGGCATTTGAAAAAATAATCTACAAAAATAGAAAAACTAATCAAAATGGAAATAAGGTAATTCAAGAAGAGAGTTTATAAATGTCTAATTAATATTATAAACACTCAAGGAACTGTAAATCTATAGACTAGCATGCCATTACAAGTGAGGTGCCGGAAGACAAGAGCTTCAACACACTTAAAATGTCTTTCCTAAAACTTAAATCAGTAGGTTGGAAGTTGATGTTTAAAAGTACAGAAAACTCCAAAATTTAGGAAAAAAATGATGTTAAAAAATACGGAGAAAAGAGAAATATAAACTGAAGATTAATTCAAAAGTTTATGGAGAGGGTATTGAAAACAAAAAAGAAAAACAGAAATTATCAACGTGCCTGAGAGCAAATAGTGGAAGAGTGGGAAAATTAGCAGAACATGGGCTGGCTATTTATTTGTTTATCTTAAAAGTTTATTTATTTTTGTTTTAAATTTACTATAGTACAAACTATTGAGTTTTAAGGTGCCTTTGTCTTGTAAATAATAAAGTTTTCCTACAAAAAACTGAGTCCAAAACAGGTTAGTAGGAGAGTTATCATAATTAACATATTGCATGTTGCTTTCTTCATGATATTTATTCCAAACAGAAGATACAGGCATGATATCTTGCCCAAACAATATTAGTACAAAGCTTTCTTTCCAGTGAACTAAGAGAGACTAGCTGTATTTATACACTGACTTTAAGCAAGCATATCATTCTGTCTAGACTACAGTTACTTTCTTCACAGTATGACAAGTATCCAGCCCAGTCTACAAAATGAGCTCAAGTCCAGGATGAACTGCCTAGTGAGATTCATCTCAAAAAGACAAAAAACAAAAGAGAGAGAGAGAGAGAGAGACTTTATATTTTGAAAATCATTTTGAATTTACTACAGCTGACATTAAATTCAAGAATTTTATAAAACAAAGCATATTATTATTACAATAATTAGTACCATTTTAACTTTTAAAACATCAGACCACCAATAAAAATACTTTTTAAAATTCTTTTTGGAATACAAAAATTCATCACATATTCAAATGGAGGATCCCACGTCTTACACACAACTCTAGGTACATTGGTCAGACTGCTGAGTTATATAAAATTACGATAGAATTGATATGTGACTGAAGTTGTTGGATTTTCTGGTACATCATTGCCTTCTTCTATCTCTCCAGCCTCATTTAGAAACAAACAAAATTTACTGTAGTACAAACTATCGGATTTTTAGGTACCTTTGTCTAATAGATAATATAATTTCCTATGAAGAATGATTCATAAAGACAGTCATATGAGTAGTTCCATAATACCAATAATTACACTTTCCCCAAATTTTACATGGAAACCAATTAAAGGCAGGATTAAAAATGGCATCCAATTAATTTTTCCCAATTAAAAAAAATCATATATTTTTTGGTGGAGAAAGGTTGAGCTCAGGTAGTAAAATTCATGCTAGGAATCAAGAAATTAAATGAGGGTCAGATTGGTGACAGTCTTTCTATCCCAACAGCATCACACATTTTATAATTTCCCCCTTAGAGTATTACATTATTCTGTTATTTTTTAAATTTTATTTTAAAGATAATAATAATAATAATAATAATAATAACAATAGCAAAGTACAAAAAGATAGACAAAAGAGAAATGAAGCAAAAGCAATAAAAATGATACAGGGTTTCAGAACAAAATGATAGGGATTAACAGTGGTTGTTATATTACATATTATTATCTTCAATGAGGTTGTTCAGATTACCAGATGTAAGAATGCAAGATTGATCAAACCATTAAAGAGAATAAAAAATAAAGACAAAAAATCCCATTAGAAACAATACAGATTTTCACTAGACAAGACAGCAGGAATTCTCTGATGGTTGCTATATTGCATATTGCTGGCTTCAACTTAGTTGTACTGGTTACCAGATATGAGTGTGGAAAATTGGTCAAAAACTTAAGCATTAACTGTTCCTTTCAATAGACAGTTAGACATCAGCAGTGCAGTTATCCCAGCTATTCTTCTATACACATATGTAGTTTTCCTCCCTTCTCTTTTGTTCTCCTTTCCCTCCTCACAGTTGTTCTTTTCTTTGAGCGGTTTCTTTCCCTTTCATAATGTCTATTGTACATTTTGGGTTTTATTTACTCGTTCAGGTTCTTACACTAGGGAAACAATATAATGTTTATACATGTGGGTTCAGTTTGTTTCACTTATGACTATGGCCTCTAGTTGTAGCCATTCGCCTATAAAATCCTCAAGTTCATCTTTTTTATAGTTCAGTAATACTTCATTGTGCAAAAACACGGCATCTTTTTATGCACTCCACAGCTGATGGGCGTTTGGGCTGTGAC
Source organism: Dinomys branickii (assembly GCA_004027595.1). NCBI lineage: Eukaryota > Metazoa > Chordata > Mammalia > Rodentia > Dinomyidae > Dinomys > Dinomys branickii. Next base: position 21,496 of record PVLD010012080.1, on the reverse strand, counting down.
ATTCATTCTCAATGGCAAATCCAAAGCTAGAGCTTTTGTGAACTACAAGTGTCTTCTCTTATAATTTTTTGTACTTTTTGACCCATCTTATTTATAGTACCAGGGGTAAAAGCACAAGAGGTCATACCAGAAAATCGATATTTCAAGAAAAACATAGTCTTAAGGAATGAAATAATCACGTGTACAGGTGTCAAGTGTAGAGTAAAAGCAATTAGTGAAATTGAAATGTATTCTTTGAGGTATTCAAATCAGATCAGGGAGAATGTATGTTCTGACATGATTTCATGAAGTCATTCTATTTTGTAATCTTGTTACAGTATCACCAAAGGGTATTTTATTTTCTGTCTCACTTTCTACATTTTTTTCTTTAGTAATCCTTTCAAGGAAAAAATCTTGCTGAAATTGAAGTGAATACATTTAACGCGCATAATCAGCTCCTAAATCTACTTAACTGGAGCCCCATCATGCATTTAGTGCCTTGAATGAATGGCAGAAATGGGAAAAATATTATAATGAGGACTGGGTGCATTTTGTGAGATGAAAACTTCACTTTCCTGAAATGTTTTTAAGCATCTGATTTTGTAGTCAAGTAGAGTTCAATTTGCATACCTCTTTATTTGCATTTGACCTAGACACCTGCCTTCCTTTTTGGAGAATTCCACTTTTATGGTGCTTTTGAACACTTCATGGCTACCCCACTATGACAAAATGCATTCTTGTTGCTGTGGTTCTTTGGGGGGAGTCATGTGTAATTGTTTCTAACTTTTGACTTGTTTTTATTTAAATTGGTACAAGTGTTTTACTTATATTACAGAGTTGCTGTCCTTTCATTGGGTTTATGTTCAGCCTCTTTTTAAGAGCTAGATGTAATTGTTGAGATGTGCATATTTTTGAAAATAGAGTAGAAATGATATTCTGTTGTGATCATCCACGTACACAGAAAGGGGCCTCCACTTTTGCTACATGAATATCTGGATCGTGCTTTTCTGTCTTTACTGATGTTGAAGTAAATAACCAAAAGCCAACCTGTCCCAAACTGAACTTATCACCTTCCACGTCACTTTGCTACAAAGCAGTGCATCACCCTAAATGCCACCATTGGTCCTTATTTTCCCCCAATGTGAAAATCTGGACAATACACCCAATTCTTTTCTTCTCAATGGAGTTGAACTCTGTAAACTAGACTGGATCTGTTTCTTCCTCATTTCTGCAGTCATTGCCTTAGGTCAGGCCACCACCATGCCTCTCATGGACTTTTTCATCCTTCCTCTGAATGCAGGAATTTTTACAGAATTAAAATCTAAATATCACGCCATTTCATTCAATGTGCAGGAGGGACAATATCCAAATGAGCTTTAAAGGACAGACATTAAATACCTCTCATATACGCATCATGTCTTCAAAACTTAGACTCTGGTTACCTCTTCACCTTCCCGTTTCCCACTGAATTCTCATGTATTACTCTCTAGCCATATGCAATTTCTTCTTATGTATTCATGTATTGATCTTTCACACACTTCTAAGTTCTGCATGTTCCATACTATGCCTAGAACTCCTGCTTCCCTCCTGCATGACTGGAGGTACCTATATGTCAAGTAGATTAATGGATTTTAGGATGTAGCTGATAATATAGGCTCTGTATTCCAGTCCTTTCACATGTTATACATGAGACCTTGACCAGTTACTTAGTTTCTTGAAGGCTACTCTTCCCATCTGGAAAATGGTGGTGTTAAGTTGTCTCCCTCCTTGGCTTTTAGGAAGTTTATGTACGTAAAGAGCAGAGTACAAGGTCTCTTTTACAGATGAGCAATGAATGTTATCAATGCAAATAATTAGAAAAAAATAGTTATTAAGGAGGAGCAAGTCTACCAAGGGCATATTTCATCTCATATGGACTGTCTAGCATTATACTTCATAACTACGATAAAGAGAATCCTTTTTTCCTATTACACCTTAAGTACTCATCTAAATTTTAAGCCAAATATGTGTGATTACAAACGTATTATACTTCACTCTCTAGATATGTCCATGGAAAGGGCTGAGAAATTGCAGTCCCCAAGAACATAGCAACTGCCAGCTGCTACTTATTTGATTAATAAATCATGAACTCTTGAGGCCCACTCTCTTGGACTTTGTAGAAGACTCAGCTGCAATTTCCTGGCTCTTCACAGGTGAGTTTTGTGGAAAGCATCACCTGAGAGCCATGGGTGCAACTATATCTTTAGTTCAAAAATTCCCCTGCTGTTTCCACATTCTCTTTTTCAGTATATTCTATTTAGCCTTTTCTGTTATTTTTACTTTGCCTCTGGGTCCAGACTTCAGGGCCTGCCTGCAGGGTAGCAGGGGTGGCTAGGAGAAGCCCCTGATTTAACAAGTCCTTTAAACAGCCCTCCAGGACTTACCCAAAGGGCTGAGCAGCCTCCTCTCGCTCCTTCTCTCTCTTTCTGACATCCTCTGCAGTCAGCTCATGCTCTCGCTTTCTTTGTGGTCTGAGCTACTTCTGCTATTGAAGTGACCCTTTCACCCCAAATCCCAGAACAGCCATCAGACCCTCTTTCTCGATAGGCCAGAGAGCAGGAGAAAATCTCTGCTCCAGTGTTGTTTGAAATAAGTAATTATTGCAGTTCCCAGAAGTGGAATGGTGAAAAGGTGAGCTGAGGAGGAGGCTTCGCTGCCTCACACCGAGGTCTCTCTGACCTAGAATCTAATGATTCTGCATTGAGAGGCATTTTATTTTAAAATGCCCCATGGACAAGGAATAAACAAATAAATAAAATAAAAATGAAGGGCACACACAGGGTCCCTTAGTCGTAGGGTGGCAGTCTGTCTGCCATAGTGAGAAGCAAGAATATCATTTCTTCCCCCTGGGATCTAGCTTGCAGCTCTCTGCATGCCCCCCCACCCCCGCGCTACTTCTTAGCCTCAAGGTGGCAGTTATGATTTTAAGGGACAGTGGGATTTAGGAGTTCTAGCCACACTGCCTAGGGACAGTGCCTGAGAGACCCAGTGTCCCATTACAGTGCCTTAGTGGTGCCGGGGAGCAGCGAGACAGAGCGAGGAAAGGGACTGAGCCGCAGGCCGGGAGCTTCCACCGGGGTCCTGCGTTTATCTTTCATTCACCTGGCGCATGTCTGCCGGCCCCTCCACGTGCCAGGCTCTGAGCTGGGGGCGGGTGATGATGGAGGCGACAAGGTCAACCAGGACCCTATACCTGGGACTGGAAGTGGGGAAATAGAGGCAGGGAGGGGAGAAGGTGGGTAAGCTGGAGAGGAAATGGGGAACGAGGCCATTTCAGTGAGTAGTCAACGCTGCGAAGAATGAGAAAGAGCACGTCGAGGCCACGCCTATGCCACAGTGTGGCCCTGGGTGGTAATGGGAATGACTCTGCCAGGAAGTGAGGGAAACAGCTCTCTAGGGAGACAATCTGACAGTTGATGTGGATTAAGCCAGAAAAGAAGGTGACACATTCGAACACTAAGGGGAAGGAAGACTGTGTTGGAGAGGAGACAGGACCCAGCGTACCTGGGCCTTGCAGAGTGTAACACAGAGTTGACATATTATTCTAACATTGGGTTTCACATTTTAAAAATGCAGGAACTAAAGTTCAGAATAACTTATTCAAGATCACCTGTCAGCTAAAGTTTGGAGTCGGCTTTCTAGGCTATGTATCACAGATGCTACTGTTTAAACTTCTAGCCAGAGATGCTAAGATAAAATATCTAGAGCTGAGTGACGCTCCCGGTTCTTAGCAAGGCAAGTGCTTGGGTATTCATGGGGCATTTTCTGTGAAAGGCCCTGAACCGTACTGCTTAAAAATTGGTATTTGGGGATAATGATACTTATCACACTCAAAGCAGCATAACAAAGATTAATTAGTGGGTTTTTGTAAAGCACTTTGAAGAGAAGTGATTTGGGCATAATCGCAAGTCTTATCTCTCATTGACTTTCAGCGCCCTTTTTATTTAGTATGGATTCAGTGTTATTGATCAGTTTGATGGCCATTAATCAGGCTGGCTCAAGTCTTACTGTTTCCAAATTCATTTTTGCAAATTGGTGGTATAAGTTATTTTTGTCATAATACACCCACGCCACCAATTCTCATTTTAACTGAGATTTTGAAAGGTTGAATTAATTCAACCTTCAATACAGTCTTTTAATACTTTTATTATAGCTATTAACACATAGTAAGCTAATTGATTGTGGATGTGTCATCCAAGGCTTCTCCATCTGAATTCTTTAGAGCTGGGGTTATATTCTCAGTTATCCCAAATTAAATGGCTCCAGTAAGTGTCAAATGTGATGCTCGACATTTGCACGGGCTAAATACTAACTGAAGGGAAGAGATTCTGTACAGCAGCCTAGTGTACTCAGAGTAGACTTTTTATTAAGGTTTCACTTTGGAGCAGACACTTAAGCATGATTAGTGGGCTGTGGATGTAGCCCAGTGGCACACTGCCTACCTCGCAAGCACAAGGCCCTGAGTTCAATTCCCAGCACCACCATCAGCCCAAAAAAGAAAAAAATATCATTAGAAATAATCTCGAACATTTAGATGGTTAAATTAGCTAATTTCCTTTCTCATTTCACTTTTTGTAATTCAATAGCTACTGTGAAAATCTTTGTAATCACCCCAGTTCTCAAGATCTCTGGGTATATTTTGTTTGGTTGGTTGGTTGTTTCTGCTAGAACCTGTAGAGCTGCAGTAGAAGTGTTCTGAGCAGTTGATTGCATTTCCTTTCAGGAGAAGGACTTGATACTGGATCTAGTACACATTATATGTGTAACAGGGAGAGGCATGAAACTTTACAGAGCAATTATGTGAGAAGCTGTCGTTACCCTAGAACTACAGGTGCACAACCCGAACCTCGGGAATATTGAGCACCTTAATTAGCACTCACAGGCAGCAAGTAGAAGTTCCTGGGCTCAAACACAGGTTTTGACTGGCTTCAATTGTTGTAGCTTTCAGCTTCCATGTAACTCCTTCCCAGGTTGGTAATTAATCACCCTGTCCTCCTTTCTCATCAGGGAGTACATTTCAGCAAACACTTAATTGTTACAAACAATGCTGAGGTTTTGTAACTCATTACCATGTTTTTTCATTTTATTTCACAGCTTTCTCATCAATGAAAACAGAGCAGATAGAGAGCTGCTGTGCTGTGGCTGAGAGGCTCTGGATAGGCAGGGAGAAGCAGAACTGGGGTCACTAGAGGAAGCAGATGCTGACACATCTCTATGGTTAAGGGAGATGATAGGAAAAACTGGTTAACCCAGAAAAAGTCATAGAGGATGTAGGACTTGGCACAAGTCTTAAAGAAACACAGGCTCACACTCACATAGAGTGAGCTATGAATGTGAAACCTTGGGCAATAACTTTGCAATGCATGCTGCCACACCAGAGGATGCACATCCCTGCAGCTACTACAGAAAAGAGGATGTGAGAAGCTCTCTAAATATAATTCCTCTGTCTTATACTTGAAAACCAGTGACCTTCTGAGAAACAGCTGCCCAACTCTCCTCCCTTTCTCCTCTATGTGTTGCCTTTCATCATCGCTTCCTGCCTCCAATTCCAAGTGCAGCACACGGCTGAAGACACATGAAGAAGTGAGTCCTCCTGCCTTAGACGCTCAGTAGGCCAGGTAAGTTTGGATGGCAGATGTGATATTGTCTCACCACCTTGAGCTTTTAGCCAAGCAAAAAGGAAAGATGAAAGGAGGAGGAGAAGGCAGCAGCGCTATGACTGACATGAAATTTCCAGCCTCAGCCTGCCCTGGAAATGCTGATCTTTAGATTCCCCTCTTTTCCTTGCACTGACTTTACATTTCAAGAAACTCTGTAGTACTGTAGTAAAAGACAGAAACACTGACTTTAGGATGGAGCAAAAACCCTGGATGTCATCACAGTGAGACTCTGTCTCCAGATTAGTTTTGCAGAGTGAAGCAAAATCACAGAATATGCAAGCTCTAGATGCCTCAAGATCCAGGAAGCCCAGCCCTGTGGCTTATTAGGAGAGGAGATGGAGGACAAGGAGCTAGCTGTCAAAGAGCACACCCCCATGGTGAGGTCATTAATTCACCTTTCGTTTCATTCATGACATAGTTATAAATACTACTGTACATACCGAGAGCTGTACTGCATACACTAGGAAATGTTAAATAAAACTGATTCAGGCTTGCTCTCTAGGAGTCTGCATTTTGGAGGAAAGAGAAAACCAACACTTAAAGTCTTCTGCCACCTCCCATTACACACTCTTTCCTGAAAGCCTTAGCATGAACCAGGACTTGAAGTCATTGTGTTTCTTCTTGGTAGGTGCCTCTGGCCTCTAGACAAAAGGTTCCGAGAGACTTCCCAGTCTCTCTCCCAGTCTTTCTCCTAGTTTCTCTCCCAGTTTCTCTCTAGACAAAAGGTTCCAAGAGCCTTCCCAGTCTTGGGTAGGATTTCTAATGAGGGAGAGAGAGAATAAGGGAGAGAAAGAGAGATACAGGGAGAGAGAGGGAGGGGGAGGGGAAAGGGAATTGTGGGGGGAGGGGCGGTGAAGGAAGGACAGGGAGAGGGGGAGGGGGAGGGAGAGGCCCCCCACAGGGGGATGGACTTCTAGAATATATTTCTACAGCAGCAGGGATCCTCCCAGCTCTCATGTGCCCTGCAGCACCTCACAGGAGATGTGTTGAGCAGGACCAGCCAGTTACTATCTACTATTTAACATTCTCTTGAACCTCCTGGAGCAGCCCTGCCTCATGGACATTTCTGTTTCTCACTGACATTCCTTTTGTCCCATGTCTCATGTCTGTTTCCTTAGATCTGTAAAAGTGGCTGATTAAGCTATAGTTAGTAGTTACAAACACCAGGAAGAACTTTTTGTCCACTGTGATCTAATTATCACTAGTTCAAATTGAAGCTAATAGGACATTTTAAAAACATGTGTAGTACTACATAAAAGAGACACCAACAGCATCGAATTCCACCCATATTCATACAAGCATGTCAAAGATATATGTGAAAGACAGCTCTTCCTTAGGCTTTAACTAAAGCATATTTCTTACACCTTCAGAGTTATGAATTTATAAGATGTCCTAAGGCCACAGCCCTTCAAAGAGAGAGAGATCAAAACCCTAGGTAAGGAGGAAGCAACAGATGAGCTGGAGAAATCTTGGCTCCCAAGTCCCACAATGATCCCTTGACTTTGGTAGGTTCTTGATGTCTTTTTATGTTGCTACATAAGAAAATGCAAACAAGAATGAGACTGGTGCTTTGTACCCTCTTCAATGGACAGATATTTAAATTGACCTAAGGGCTGTCATGGCATCTTGGACCCTAAGAAGACAATTCAAACTAGTGGAAATACTAAAATCCTTTCAAATGAAGCTGTACTTTAATCCACTGTCAAGGAGATTGAATAATGCAGATACTGCTTTCCTCTACTCCATTTTTCTTGTGACTTGAACTGCTGCTACCCATGCAGAGCCATAATGGCCTAGCAGACTGGGAGAGGGTGGTTTTGGCTTGCTGCAGATGTGGCCCCCCACAGCCAGCTCCTCAGTCCTTGTTTCCTCTACCGGTAGCCTTGGCCATGAGCTTTCAATAGCTCACTTAGACAAGAGGGAACTAGGGGGCCTTTTTTCCTGATAACATAGCTTATTTATTGTGTAAAAATATAGGCGCAGTCCCAGCATGGTGGTAACCACTTGCAGTTCCAGCACTTGGAAGGCTGAAGCAGGAGGATCATTGCAAGTTCAAGACCAGCCTGGGCTACAAAGTGAGCTCAAGGCCAGCCTGAACTGCATAGCGAGAGCCTATCTCAAAAAGACAAAAAAAAATTATATGTATAGGCATATGTAGAATCTCTTTGAGAATCAAGAAAATAAGTGACAATGAATTCTTCTTTAATTATTATACTTCAAAGCCATTTTGCTCATTTTATTTTATTTTTATTTTATGGAAAAAATAAAACCAAATAATGGAAAAGTGACAATAGTTAATGCACTGTGTATTGTTATTTTCAAAGTAGTTATTCAGAGTATAAGACACAGGCACAAATTTCTCCAGATACTAACACAAACCTTTCTTCTCAATGAACTAAGAGAAACTAGTAGTATAACAACTGTCTTTCTTTTTTTTTTTTTTTTTCCGGTACCGGGGATCGAACTCAGGACCTTGCACTTGCCAGGCAAGCACTTATGCCACTGAGCTATACCCCCAGCCCCTATAACAACTGTCTTGTATTTTTTCTCCTTCCTCCCTTTCCTTTCTCCTTTCCCTCACCCTCTTTCCTTTTTCCTTCTGAGTAATTTCTTCCCACTTCACAGAATCTATTGAGCCTCTCCGTCCACAGTTCATCCCGTCAGCAGCCGTATTCCACCCTCACAATTCATTGTTATAAGGGGATGGGCAACTGGCAGTTCCTCTGGCCTCATCTCCAAATTATTGCTCAGGATGTACTGCAAAGAATGGAGGTATATGTGCGCTAAAAAGTATTAAAATGATTGCAGCAAAGACATGCTATCAAGGACTCAAGGCTGCAATAATTATTGATATATATCTTGGTTCAGTACTCTAAAAATCCTACTAGAGTGCCAAGAGAATTCAACTGAAATGTTTTAGAGTGGCTGCTGTGTTTCTAGGTTATTGTTATTACCAAATGTGCTATGAATGGAATATCAGATATTCCATTTTTATCACTTTCTATGCTATGTAAATCCCCCCAGATTCATTGAGGACCCACCCATTGTCTGTATGAAGCCCTTTTGGATGTAATATTTGCTCAAATATGCATCATGATCATGATGATTACAATTTTTCTCCCTCCTCCTCTTTCATTTTTTTCCTTCTTGGGACAATAGGAGCCTTTTTTGGAATAATAATGGGGTAATTATTCTTTATAATATACCCTCTTCCAAATGGTTGCCATCATAAGGGAAAGAAGAAATATTTGGCTGTTAGGATAGCAAGTATAATTCAAGTGTTAATATCCATCAAATTGTAGGTCATACTCTGCATTTGACACTTCGATGATTAAAGACCCTGGCTGATTTTCCAGATAACTGCAAATACAGGAAGAATGAAGCATAATTCCTAGATCATTATGGATGTTTGAGGATGTTACTGTAAAGAAAATCCTTGCTGGTACTTCAACTATGAACACTATTAGGTGATTCTAAAGTTATTGAGACCAAGGGAGAGAGTGGGACTGAGATGGGGAGAAAGAAAGGGAGGAAAAGAGGGAGAGGTAGACAGGGAAAGAGGCAGAGAGAAATAGAAGGAAACAGAAAGAAGCGTCCAATGACGTATCATAAAAGAGTTAAATATTTTTTTAAAGTGTGGTAGCATTTCACGCTCTCCCTTGAGGCATCACTGAAGGTCCTACCATGATTTAACTCAGTGTTTGATTGATGTTATTATCAACAATATGGTCTCTGTGAAAGTTTTGCTCATGACAAAGTGAACATCTATGAAAGTTATTCACCACCTGGAGTTTAATCTCTCTTGGAACTCAGCGCAAGGGAGGAAAAAACACAGAAGGGGAATTCATAAATAGGAAGACAGAGCTAAGTAAATTTAACATGTATTTTGGATGGCAATACCATTCTGTTTGAGATTTCATAAAATTTGAGGTTAAATACTAAGTGAAGAAAATTTACCAAGTACCTGAACATTTTAATTAATACACTTCCTAAGCAGTATAAATATCTAATCTCAGAGATGATGTGTTGAGGATGTATTGAAAATTACTACCATGATACACATGAATTTAAATTCTTTTTAAACTACACAGACCCTATCCTAAATTAATTCTGGCATTTGTGCTGATGCACCATTAAAGTTTATCAGAGAAATAAAATTAGGCCAAAATTTTGTCCATCAAACAAAATATCTATGACATTTTAACATACGACCATGAAGCTGGCCAAATTTGAATTTCTTTTCATTTGTTTTTCTTCTTGTCTTGCAGAATGTTTCTAGAATCTTTATCCAAGTTTCTTTTAAAGCTATTCATTTGTAGAAAAGAAAATAAGAAATATAGCATGATTAAAGTGTGTGACTGATTTAATACCAGGGAAGTTTTGAGATTAAAAAGTAAAAAACAGTGGACCTCACTTTCCTCAAACATTTTTTTAAAGGTGACTTTGTTGTATATATGTCACTTCTCGCCAAGGTAAAGTATAGCAATGACTATTTCAGGTCAGAATAGGAAGGTCAATTGCTTGTCTAGACGCTGTCTTTGATGACAATAAGCATTTTCAGATACCCAGGGAAAGCATATCCCTTTAGAAAAGGTAACTAGATAGGATGATGTGTTCTTATGTTACCAATAATTGGCTATAGAATTTAAAGTAGAACGCTTTCCTTTCCTTAACTAGCTTGTACATCAGACTAGGAACCACCTGCTTTTTCGCAAACTAAAAGGAAGAGTGAATAATTCTGGCTTTTAATAAAAGTGACATATTCTTAGAGACCACACCACAAACCTATTAGGCAGTATGTGAATTTTTATAATTACCTCTTTTGATAGAGGTAATTATGTATCTGTAGGGACTAGAGAATATCCAGTGTGTTTTCTCTCTTTTCGCTTAACATTTTTACAAAATTCTTGGTTGTTATGATTTCTGATGAGATTTTGCTGTCATTTGTTCTAACCTACACCTCTGTTACCAAGTACACACATGGGACATATAACAAAGTTCTGTAAATACACATCTCCTTTTTAGTTTGTCTTTATAACAAGGGTAAATTTTGTTATAGTGTGGATAGAGTTCAGCCTGCAAAAGCATGGTGGAGATTGCTGAATTCAAACCTTCTTCAGGTTACAGTGCAAAAATATCCTGACCAAAGAGTATGTTCTGTCTCATTTTGTCTTTTGATGAGCACAGCACAAAGTAGAAAATGTTCCCTTTTAGCACCAACTGCCAAATTTCTGAACTGGCTCCCTAATTACACCCTTGCAACATGAAGCCTTGTCCATTTGCACATCAGTGGAAAGTAAACCCTGCATCCAGCTGGAAGGTTGGTGATGTCAGGTGAACTAGGAGAGTGGGTAAATGATTCTTTGTCCTACAAGGTGTTTTTATCAGCATTCTATAGTGGAAGAGTTTAAATGTATACCAAATTTAGAAGTACTTTTCCTTGAGCATCTTTATACCTTCCCCCAAGATTCTGTCATTAACATTTTCCTGTCGCCTCTCTATCGTATACTTACCTCTCGCCCATCCCTGTACCTGTAGGCTGTCCGTCTTATGTTTGCAACGCATTTCACAGTGAACTGCAGCATGGCTTTCCCTAAATACTTTAGCTCGCTGTAATGGTTTTGATGAAGAAAATGGATGCATTTCTCCCTGACCAACTTTGAAAGAGCAATTTTAGAGAGGCGAATACAGGTAGAGGAAATTATTTTCCAGGAACAAAGATATGAGGAAAAATAAGTTTTGAAACACCACACAGGGTCATTTTACAGCACACTTTCCCAGTCTTGCTGGAATTTAAATCCATATGCCTTCTTTTGTGCTCTCAGCAGCAAGATAGAGTGGCTCATCAGATTTATGTGGTGTTCTTTGGGATCAGAAACATGTTGGTATTAACGTGGTACCAAGCGATGCTTAAAATATGAGAATTGCTAGTGGATTTTGTTGTTATACTACTAAGCAGATGTCAGACAATTTTGTTAATATGTGCTGTTAAAATCAAGTAGTACAGTTGAGACATTTTAGGCTTAGAATCAGAAAAAAAGTCATCTTTTCATTATGCCATTGTTTCGCTAAAATGAGGAGCATTAAAACATGTAACAGAGAAATTGAGACCTGTGTTAATCTCTGCACATTATGATGTTGTTCTTCAGCTGTGCAGCAGCTTACCCTTACATGGCAGAAAATGGGTGAGTGAGTTTCTAAGCCATTTTGGGGAGCAGGAAGTGGGTGGAACAAGGAGTTCTGCACAGATGTTAGAATAAACCACTTAATAGAAATCCTTAGATTGGAAACAAAGATAAATTATATAAGAAAGCCCTCAATCTGCCATTCACATGGAAGTAGATGTGATTTAACTTGAAAGTGCTTCATCATTTGGTGCTTTAGGAATTAAAATCATGGGGTTGTATAGGGAGCCCTTCCTGATCCTTGTCGTGGCCCAGGAAGTTTATATTTATAATCCCATGGAAGAATTATTGGAGTCCTAGTGAGTTAATTCCAATCTACCAATTCCAGTGAAACCCATGGCACAAATAAATAAAGACATTAAGGTATCTTTGTAGTTATGGGGAACCAAGGGTTCCTAAGTCCAGGTATGATAATGGCAAACCAGAACAAAGGCCTCAACCCAGGACTGAAACCTGGGTTTTATTAATTCATGAAGAAGGAAGTGCCTTGAGGCTGAGTTACTATAAGAATGGCAGGAGTACATGAGTGCTGTGTAGGAGGTCTGAAATCACCCATGTAATATGCAGAGAGAAGGACATGCAGGACACAGCTGAGATAGTATGTGATGTTTGTGGGATGGCGTGTCAGTGCTGACGTGTAATCTTTTATGCCTTGGAAAATCATAGCCTCTTGAGGCTGATCCCAGCCAAGAGCCATCCCACTCTGGCTCACACACGTTTATTTGGGAGCTGGAGGGGGTGCAAGGAAACACTGCTCTGTCATTTTTCCTTCAAGGACCACACATCAGCACCTTGGCTGGACCGATTCGCATTGTTTAAAGCCAGTGGAAGGATAAGGAAAAGTCCTAGCCAGCCTGCATGCGTCAAAACATGGAACTGGGGCCAGGTTCAGGCAAAATGGAGACAACTGCCCCTCCTTCGAGGAGAATTGCGCAGGTGGTCCTCTATAGGGTTGGATAGTGCACAGCATTCAGTGATTTTTACTAAACAATCTGTGTATAGAGAAGTAGACACACTCTGTTGCCTGGGGGTGGAGTAAAGGTAGTAGTGTGCAAAACTCCATGGACAAATCAGCAGGTTGGCTGGAGTTGTTCCAAGGGTGAGGTGAAGGAGCAAGACTTGAAATTCCACTGATGTCGAGACAAAATATATATGCTTCACAGGGTGTTAGAGAAGAGAGCTGTTTATGGTAATTGAAGGTAGGATGAAGAAAATGACCGTGGAGTAGGAAAATGAAAAGAATTGAGAGGTAAAGAACCCTTTTCCATGAATTGTAGGATTCAGTCCGCGTTATTCTCCAGAGCTGACGCTCTTTATCCTTTCTTTTCCCTAGAAATTTATATGGATCTACATTTAAGTTGTGGGTCAGGTCTCATACCCTCCCCCAACAGTCCTTGATCTTCACCTCCTTCTCTGTAAGTCTTGTGATGTACCCCATCGCACCAGAATGTCCACTTCGGGGCACCTGGAGGAAAGTCCAAGGACCATGGTTATAGCTTCAGTGTTATCTTAATCAAAAGGATCGATGTCACAAAGTGAACGATCAGGAGAAATTTCACTTTACTACTCTGGCAGAAAGTCAAAATGATTCTTCTTATTTCACATTGCAAGTCAGTTGAAATCATTGGCCTTTGTCTTGACTTCTAGTCCAATATGGCAGGGGACAGGGGGAGAAGGGGACAAACGTGGGCAGAGTAGAACAGACTGAGGGTGGAGAGAGAAGAGGGAAGAGGAAGACAGAAGAAATTAAGAAAAATACAGGTAAAACACCTTCCACATCCACCAAATGTTTTAATTATTTTTCCCTTTTTAGATAACATACTACTCCTTTTTCCTGGAAAAACTATATTATCCATAATGCCTTCTTGTTTTCTCATGCTAACTAAACATAAATGACCTCATTTGTACTAACTACAGATGTTCTTGGTTTACCTGCATTTCCATCAGAAAGACAAAATGCCCGTATATTAAGATATTCATGAATCCTAATACTTTATCTTTATTTTCCCTGTGTTGTTCCATCACAGAAACCTAGGGCCAATGGACTCAGCTTACTGACACTGTAAGTTGCTAAGAGCAACTTGAGGGGCGTGGTACTACATGAATACTTTAGTGCCGTCTTCTCTTACTCATTCTCCTTTAAATACATTGCATATATGAATATTTACTTATACAAAAATTCAAGAATTAGGGAGTAAGCTAATTTTGGCAAAATTTTTTCTCAAAATTTCCATGAGTGAGGACGACATCATCACTTCAAATTTCCTGGAAGGTCCCTCAGAAACCCCCTATTTTAAGAGCTCAGTGGCTCTGCCCTGTGACCCAAGCTCCAGAACCATCTCCCTTTCCACCCCATGCAGCCTTGCTTCCCTCCTCTTCCACTCATACTTGACACACATTAACTCCACTCAGCAAATGTTTATCATTTTGCTAATAAGAAGTGCTTTTAAATTTGCTACTTGAAAATTCATTTTCTCTCCTCCTCTGTTCTTTTCTCCTGAAGTCAATGGCAATCTACTTTATAGTCACCTGTGTTGAAACCCATCTATTGTCTGCTTGATAATAACAAATTTTAATTTCAGAAGGAAACATAGTTTAGAATAGGTACAATCATTAAACAATAAATATAGTCCCCAGGGATCTTGGGAGTGAAAATGTTTCCTACATTACGCATGCTACAGGGGAAAAATGTGTGCTGAACATCAAGAGAAAGGAATTAATGAGATAAATTAGATTTAGCAGTTTTCTAATTTTTTCCCAGAAGACAGTCATATAAATCTACTCCTTGTGCTTGTGGTGTATTTAAGATTTCCATTTCTGTGTCAACAGGGGTCATAGTATTGTACAAAAAGGTAAGGAAACCACAAGATTAACTGTAGAAATTATGAATGATTGGAAAATAGATGTTTTTCTTTTGATTTATGTCTTCAATAATTTTTAATGGTATTTACCTATCTATCTCTCCACCCATCCATCCATCTATCCATCCAATCAGCTATCTACCCATCCTTTCATTCATCCATCTATCCATTCATTCAGTCAGCCAGCTGACATAGAATACACCTGGGGTGTTTTCTGTTATGGAAAGCAAAGAGACGCAGTCCCTGCCCCAGTGAGTTCAGAGTGTAATAAAATGCCTTGTTTCTCCATTTGGACTTTACCCCTTGTTTCATGGAAGGTGTCCACCAAGGCCAAGGATAAACATGACATGTTTTCCTCCAGCTTCAATTTCACTCTAAGCCTGAGTTATGTGAAACATTCATTAGTAAGTTACTTAAACACTTTGTATAGACAAAAACACCTTTATAGATTAAAAAACTTTGCATTTCATGGAAATAGAATTTAAAAACCCTTATGGTCTTGGCCAGGTCTCACACCTTCCCTCCAGTAGTCTTACATTTCCCCATCTGCTCTGTGAGTTTTCTTAACAAAGTACCTGACTGATATTTTATAATTCCAGAGAAGTTTGGGTCAAAGACTTCAAAAGGATGAGCAGGTTCAGATGTATTAGAAAATCTTGTGGGAATGACATTGCCTGGGGAGGTAGATCCAGCCCGGGAAGGTGCTTTGAATGCTGTGTTGATGAACTTAGTCTCTATCCCAGAGGCTCCCAGAAGCCATCATAAGTGAAACAATGCAATGAAATGCCAAGGATGGTTTTAAGCTGATATGAGGCATTGTCTAAAGGTTGTTGAGTTAGCAAAATAAACTGCATATGGTGTGCCTGACTGTGAGTCAGAAAACCTTCTTTCTGCTTCCACTAACCACGAACTGTGTGAGTAAACTTGTACAAGCTTCTGGTCCTACTTGAGATTGAGTCCTCTAATCCCCCCAAGAAGGAGAAAACATCTGCCCCTTTGCCCCTACATGCCCCTGGGTGTCTCAAGGGAGACAGGCCCGAGAAAGAGAGTACTGAGCAACACATGCAATTCTAATTAATATGAGTCACTGCCACTGTGGAACAAAAGCACTTACTAAATATTTTCGTATCTTTTTATAAATGAGTTTCCAAATCTTGTTTTTTTTCTTTTAACTCACATAGCCTGCCCTAAAATAGGGGATTAAGAGTTCATATCTCCTCAAGGTTTTTATTCCTTCTGTTTTTACAGTGTCTAAGCAGAGCCTCCAGTGATATAATTCAGGAGGTACTCAATAAATATTTCTTTCATGACCCTTACCTATGGCCAGGTGTCCACATCTAGCCATGTTTATCTCCTATGCTTTAATAAACACAACCTCCTTCTCACCTTGTTTCTTCTTGTCTCTGAACTCCCTATCAAAGCATTACTGGGAAAACTGAGGAGGAAAATAAGCTGAAGATAGGGTGAGAACAGAGTGTGATCCTCAGGCTTCTTAGAGGTGGATCACAGATTTGGTTCAGAGCCAAAGCAAAGACAAGCAACAGTTTTTGAAACAATGAGTATCTGTAGGATGAAATACAAACGAACTCTCCGGAGACCTCCCCTATTCTTGGTACTGAGAGACTCCCTGGGAGAGTTGTATAGGAGAACACTGTGAGAAAGGGTAAACACTGCTTTCCAACAATGTCACTGCCAGCAATAAGACACCAAAGTTCAGGAGTTTGTAGGTCTAGAGGTCCCATACAACTCAGCTATTCCCCTTCTGGGTATTTCCTCAGAAGATCAGAAGACATCCTATCACCGAAATTTGTAATAGCTAAATCGTGGAAGCAACCCAAATATACATCCACTGAGGACTGGATAAAAAAAACTGTGGCATTTTTATATAATGGAATATTACTCAGCTATAAAGAAAGACAAACTTGAGGCTTTTATAGGCAAATGGTCACAATTAGAGACCATACTCATATGTGAAATAAATCAGATGTGCATGTGCAAGCAATGTATTGTATCACTAGTGTAAGAACCTGAAAGTGGGAATATAAATTAGGAGGTATGAAAGGAAACTGCTCAAAAGTAAAGAACAAGTATGATGAGGGGAAGGGGAAAAGGAAGAAAGGGATTACTATGTATGTATGTATGTATGTATATACAGGATGGCTAACATGGTTCCACTATTGACTTATGTCACTTTATTGGAAGGAACAGTTGATGAGTAGTTGTTTGATCAATCTTGCATGTCTATGTGTTTTCCTGAGCATACACTTTGAAGTTATCAATATGTAATACAACAACCATTGTTAATTCCCTGTCACCTTGTCTGTAATTCAGTTTTGATTGCACTGTTCTTGTGCTACTTTGTGTTTGTTTGTTAATGTTTTTGTTCTTTTATTTTTAAAATTAAAAAAAAAAGTTCAGGAGTTTGTTCTCACCGTGTTGCTGATGGGAACCAAGGGCAGAATGTCTGTGCCAAGATCAGTGAAAGCAGTTTTGTGTTGTGAGGTATATAATTCAGAACAATGGACACAATTTTGCCAGCTGGGGCTGGCTTTGGAGCTGAAGACACACGATAAAGTACAGTGGGGAGTTGTGAAAGTGCCCAGAGTGGTTCCTCAGGAACCATGCAGACTCTGGCACGGCTGTAATAGCGGGTGTGTCTGAGAGATCTCGTTGCCTGTAGGATGAAATCTAAACACCTTGGCATTGCAAATCAGGTCCTTGATGATACGGTTGTCTGCCTTCATTTTCTGCCCTGAGCATTGCCACACCTCATCCCCACCCTTGAACCATAAGATTGAATCATCTTGAACTTTTCATTTTTGGGTTCCTAGATATCTCACTCTTTTATGAATATAGGGCTTTGTCTAGTCAATGTGCTTACACTATGAGGCCATCCTCTACCACCTACCTATTCTATCAGATCTATTCTCTTTTGCTTTCAAGACCCAGCGTCTTCCACTAGCTCTGTAAGGAACCTCTCGGATTGAGTCAACGCCCCTCCCCTGGATTCTACAATGCCTTTGTCTATTTTCTTTGCTCTCTTGTTAGCTTTGCGGCTGCAGGTACGTTTATTCTTCTTTGTAATAGGATGTGAAACTCCCTCTCTCTCATTTGTTATTTCCCCACAACTTGGTAGCGTGCTTTACATAATTAGATATTCCTAATAAAT
Source organism: Dinomys branickii (assembly GCA_004027595.1). Taxonomy (NCBI): domain Eukaryota; kingdom Metazoa; phylum Chordata; class Mammalia; order Rodentia; family Dinomyidae; genus Dinomys; species Dinomys branickii. The sequence continues at coordinate 3,603 of PVLD010012080.1, read as the reverse complement.
ACTCAGTAAATATTTATGGAAGGTAAAAAAGGAAGAAAAACTGAAGGAACAGGCTGGTGATGATACTGGACTTATTGGCTGGCAAAAGATTGCCAAAGGCCTGTATTCATGCTAAAGGCAGAGGGTAAGATTTAGGAAAAGTGGGGAAGCACTAAAGACATGTACATGAAGGAGCTAATGAGGCAATCCAACATTTAGGGAGGACAACTGGCTTCATTGTTTGGATGAACTAAGGGACAAACAGGCGAGTTAGTGCTTACGGTGAATATGCTTATGTGGGATAAATCACATCTGAGCTGAGATGAGGTCAAAGGTTATGAGAAGACAGTTTAGAAGCTAAACTGTTAAAATCTTGGAAGCATTTTTTCTAAGATTACTTTGAAAACACTGCTTGGCATATGCTTTAGCATCTCATCAAGTTCTTCCCTGCTCGTTATCTATTATTTTAAAATAGATACACATAAAGGCTACCAATAATAAATACACAAGGTAGTGAATGTGATATATTTATACAGCTGTAAGTCCAAACCACATCAAGAGAGTACATTTCACGAATATCAGAGGACCTCTCATGTCCCCTCCTAGTTAAGGACAGTCCCCAGAGCTAACTGCTATTCTGATTTTTATCACCATTGATATTCTTGCCCCTCCTTTAACTTTGTGTAAATGAAACTGCACAAAACATAAGCCACTGTACCTTTCCTTTCTGTTGCTACATGTGATCAAAATCCATTTATTTTCATAGATGCATATTATTCCACTTTATGAACATATAAACATGTACTAATCTATCTTGATGATGGATATTTGGGTTGTTCCTAGTTTGGGCATATTATGAATGAAGTTACATCCTTTGAATAAGTTTGTTTCTTTCCATGAGACCTCCTTTGACTATTAAATCCAGCTATATCACCAGAAGCCTTTGACTTGGAGTCCAGTCCTGGTTCTGACAATTATGTACTTGATAACACTGGCAGTTTACTTCACAACTGTGCACCAGTTTTCAGTTCACATGGGATAGTTATCTGAACTCACAGGATTCTGAAAACCAAGTTGGGCCAGACCTACCACATGTGAGATGATCAGGAGATGCATCTGATTTACTCACTGTTGTGGCTGCTAAGCCTGATGTTTATTAAAGGCCCCCCAAATGTAGAATAAGTAAGTGAAAGTTAATAACATTGGCGAAGTTCATCCCCAGCCTTCCCCATATAAGCAATAAGCCTTCCTCACCAACTTCTTCATCATGCTCCGAGCCATCAGGGAACTCATGGATAAGAAGTAAAATATATGTACTCTACAAACATGTTCCAGAAGCTCCTACATTCACCTTAGCAGAAATATGCAATGTGAACATTTCTCAATTTCTGTTGTTTTCTTTGTCACTGGACCTTAACGTGACATTTCACAGACAGGGGAGCTGGTGCTTGGCTGGGCTTTGTGCCCCACGTAGCTTGGCTCAACACCAACTCATGATTGAGAGCAGATGTTACTTCTCCTGCTTGACGTTGCTGCTTTTATCTCCAGTCCACGAAGTGCACTTAGCTCTTCTGATTCACTGTACTATTTACCAAATATTTTCATTTGTTTAACATCAACCCATTTATGATCGTAGCCTTCAGGACCTCACTGTTACTATTATCTTTGCTAGAAGCTTCTGGGTAGGGACCCGGTCATGCACTCAGTGCCAAAACAACTATTTACCAAGTCAGTAACAATCAGCCAGTTGTTTGGATTTCATGAAAGCAAAATAACTGGTTTTACTCCCACAAAAACAGTGAGAGTTGGGGAAGGGGTGTTTTGCTTTGGTAAGCCTGGAAACTTCCTCTATATGTAATTCATTTTCACACATTGTGTTAGCTAAAGCAAGAACATTTATAAGATAAATCATGAATATTATCCAATTTGGACATCCTTCGCTGTATCAGTTAATTTGGGGTTTCATTCTGACTTTTAAGGAACTCTGTGTAGTAAATGGTGAAGTGATTGTGGGTTTTAAGGGACACCAGACTCCTGTCTCCAAATGCTAACTAAGCAACTTCTCACTCCTTGGATGTCCTTTAGGACATAAAAATCTGACCCACAAAAGATAAACTCTTATTTTTTTTTCTCTAAATTTATTCCATCCTTCTTATACTCCTCTTGGTGACTGACAACAGGTTTATGAACTAAAGTCCTCTTACCTCCCACCTCAGTTAGTCTACTAGGAGATGCGGTGAGCCTGTCACTCCATCTGGGCTTGCAGCTCCTTACTTTTCCCACCTGCTCTCTCAGCTCCTCCTTTTTCACGTGACTAAATCTCATGCCGTTAGCGTTCTTCTGAATTATCCGTTTTTGGTGTCTCTTCTACTGAAATCAACCCCTCTCCTATGTTTTTCATGCTTTTCTCAAAGTGGTATTTCCCAGAATAACATTAACAGCGTTGTTCCCCTCTTTAAAACTTTCACTCTCTTTTTGAAGCTTTCAGGGAAGATTTAAAGACTTTTAGTAACATAGAAAGTCTTCTGGCATGAGATGGCCTTGGCTTGGGGCTCCAAACTCAGCCTCACCCATCTCCAGCAGGCACTTGTTCCTCCAATAACAAACTTCCCCAAAGGTGTCATGTTATTTCTTTTGGTGCAATTGTCTTATTTTTCCTTTACATATACGATTGAAAGCAAGTACACTCCCATGATGCAAATTTTAAGCACCTTAAACTGGGGACAGCATAATAGGGAAGTTCCAAGTAGCCCCGTTCCACTCTTTGCCCTGATACCCTGGCCTCTCCGTATCTATTCCTCTTCCACTGCAGGCTCTCCTTCCATATGTTCTAGAGAACCTCACATCGCTCACCAATACTTGGGTTTAGTTCTGGCTCCTTCAAGAAGCCTTCTCTGACTTCCTCTCTGAAACAGATATACCGCCAGGGTGTGTTTCAGTTTGTACACGTTCGGACAGTACTATTTGCACTTACCCTGATCTGCTTGTCTTTCCCCTCACCTAGAAAATAGCTTCCTTAAAAGAAGGAGCAGTAGTGGAGATCCGGGGAAGATGGCGACCAGGTGAGCAGCAAGGGAGCGAACCTCCTTAATAAACACCACCAGCTCGAGACAGACTTGGCGAGCGTGAATGCCTGGACCTCGGCTGGGAAGTTTAAACTGGGCGTATTTCTCTGAGATGCCGGGGGAGATGTGGTAGGGCGGACCAGGCTGCCGGGGCGAGACGTGGGAAAGCCCCAGGTGCTGGGAGCCAGGGACGATCCCTGCGGGGAAGAAGCTTGGCTCAGTCCAAGCGCAGTGGGAGCGCGGCCGCCTCGGTCCCTCCCGCCTCCCGAGCCGGTGCAGCCCCCGGCGACTCCGGACAGAGATCGGCTTGCTAGCGGCAGAGATGCCCGGCAATCCCACGTTTCGCGCATGTCGGGTGAGCTGCGTGGAGGGCCCCAAACGCCGCCGGAAGCGGAGAGAAAGATTTGCTGGGTCCTAGCGCCCTGAGAGCACGGACGGCTCGATCCCTCCCGCCTCCCGAGCCGGCGCAGCCCCCCGGCGACTCCCGACAGAGATCGGCTTGTTGGCGGCGGAGACGCCCGGCGGTCCCACGTTTCGCGCGTGTCGGGCGAGCCGCGCG
>PVLD010012079.1:0-62091 GCA_004027595.1 Dinomys branickii | reverse complement strand
AACTGTCTGACTAAATTTGCATGTCTGTATATGGGTCCATACATCTACAATTCGAAGATATCAATGGATAAAGCAATAACCACTGTTGAGACCATATCACCTTGTCTATAGATTAGTTGTGATTGTACTATTTTCTATGATAATGGGTGTCTGTTTGTCAATATGTTTTTGTACTTTTATGTTTCTAAAATAAAAAAAATAATAATAATAAAAGAAAATATGCTTATCTTTATAACAGAGGTCAGTGAATCTTTATGGAACAGGTGAATCCATTTTCAAAGGAAATGCTACGTCTTCACACTGCCAAGCGTGAGTTTTCCGGGAAGTAGTGCTGTAGGGAGAAATTTTAGAGTACAGAAAGGAAAGCAATATAGGTGATGAATGTGGCGGGGCAGAATCTCCCCAGAAAATAGTGAACACTCTTCATTTCTAGTAAATCTGAGTGGAGCAACAGGAGGCTTAGTGTGAGGATTAACAGGACACTGCCTGTGGTGGGGGGCAGGGCGGACAGCAGCGGAAGGCAGAGCCTGGGATAGGGCAGCACAGAGTCCCGCCTCTTCCTCATCTGCTTTGGATAAGTTGGTATCATTGTCCTTCATTTTGAAGAGACAGAAATACAGCAGAAAGGTACCTTTTGTTTGCTCATTTGTTTGTATTTATTTTGAACTTTCTCCATCACTGAGCTGCGTGGCTAATTTTTACATTAGAATCAGTGAAACACCCTCCAAAGTGAGGCTGTGATAGAGCATGATCTTGAAACCTGTGATCTTGTTATCAAAAGCACACTGAGCCCTCTATGGGGAGGGAATTTTCTACTTTGCTTCCTGCAGTGAGTTCCCCGCATCCACTTGAAACAAGAGGATTTCTCCCAATGTTTAAGAGACATTGGGCAATCTGACTTCATCACTATGTAAAGCTGGTACCAAAGAAGTCACCTCCATGTGCCATGGCAGCATGGCACTGGCCTCGAGGAAGGTGTAGCTGCAGTGTCCTTCTGAAGTTTCCCTAATAGTGTTTGGCTACATTTTTGTGTGCAGCTCACAATCATGCACTTCTCAGAAGCGTGTTCCTGGATGTCTAGCCCCAGTGCTGCCTAATTTACGCAGATGAGGTATTCTAATGAGGTGCCTTAGGAAGTCACTATGTCATAAGGCATTCACGTTACCTCAAGACATGTCTATTTGGCTAATAGGAAATGAAAGTGTGGATTAATGCCTTTCACTTGCCATTAGAAGACAGAGAGGGAAAAGTCTCATTCTGGCCACCAGGGGCCTCCTTTTCATTTATTTCCTGCTGTCTCAGCTGATCACTTTCGGTGCTTGAAAAAGCAAAGGATGAGTTTTGACTTCCTAGAAAATGAATTTAAACCAGAAAGTCCGCGTAGCCTCCAAACTTCGGATTATTGCCACGGCACGCTGCATTTCACCTTTGATTTAAAGATAGAGAACATGTGGCTTCCTAAAAATGAAAAACACTTTTGCTGGATTCCCAAAAGGCCAATGTAAGCAGCTGTTAAAGGAGAAATTAAAAGACGGTCACCAGAATTCCAAATCCGCAAAGCTTAGTGAAATGGAGTTACTGCCCAATTCTCTGTAACCCTGGGGAGTCAGGGTGGTAAGTGTGTTTTGGCTTGATTCAGGATCAGACATATAATTTTTGGATGGTCCCAAAGTTATTAACTCACATTCTATATTTGACCTTGATGAAATAATAGTAATATTTATCATCAACTAACACTTTTGAGTAACGAGATCCATGCATTGTGCTGTCTTATATTGTGCTGTCTTATTGATTCATTAAATCCTGCCAAACTTGTGAGATAACAATTGGTATTATTATTAACTCACTCTAAGGATACAAAAACTTAACTTACTAATTTAAGTTTCCATTACTACTAAGTGAAATGGTAGCTGTTTGTTTGCTTGATTAGTTTTTTTGGTGATGGGAGTTGAACCCTAGGCCTTTGTACTCAGCTACATCCCCAGACTTTTTGATCTTATTTTCCATTTTGAGACAGGGTCCCACTAAGTCTCACAGACTGGGTTCTGACACAGAATGCTCCTGCCTCAACCTCCCAGAGAGCTGGATTTATGGTTGTGTGCTACCATACCTGGCTGAGATGGGTGATATTAAAGAAAAAAAAAAACAAAAACTGATGCTTAAGCTTAATCGTTTACACTTTAAAAAAATAAAGGTAATCCATAATTAACTTTCTTAAAAAGGTTAGTTTCCACCTAAGATAGATGCTTTAATGTATCATAAAAAATAAAAAGAATTTACAGAACTACCAAGTTACCAGAATGTTCTGAAAAAGAATGGCCGAAGCCCTCATGAGGTCTTTCTGCAAAACACAGAGAGGGAGAACAGGATATGCTTAGCTAAGCCTCTTCCCCTTTAGAGAAAGACAACATCCACTGTGCATTGAAATGCCTCTCCAGGGTGACATCCCCTAGGCTAGAAAGTGAGCACGCTGCCACGCAGATGGGAGGGGGAGGAGGCTTCCGCTTGTGTATGGGAGGCTCCGTTTTCTGTTTCCTTAATATGCAATTCAACCTGAATCTTTCTTCTTGAAAACGGCACCTCGGTTGATGGACTCCAGATACAACTTTCACCATGTGAAAACTCACCTTGTTGTTCCTAGAACTGAAATTAATGTTCGTCCTTCCCCAGAGCTCTTTATGGACTCCGAAGGACTGAGATTCGTAGACCATCTGCCACGGAGGGAACTGAACTCCCACCCCGATCCTGTTTCTTCATTTTCCTTTCCTGGAACGGCTGCCCCCCAGCAGGACAGCACTGTCCACTGCTCACTGGAGGAGAGAGGGCTTAGGGTTGGGCGGTGAGGAGAAGCCCGCTGTAAAATTACCCACTTAATGAAGCCATTACAGTTTTTAGGAGTTTTTAAATACAGGCAATTTGAATGTATAATTGAGCCTGAGCACAGCCTCCTGTAGTGTTTCCGCTGGTCTGCTTGGGAACAGGTGGCGAGTGGAGAGAAGCCGGAGCACAGTTCTGTAGCAACAGAGGCAGAGTCTCCCCTCGCTGCCTTCTCCGCAGGAACTCAGGGGTCTTCTCTGTTTCTCCCCCTGCAGTAGCCCAGACGTGAAGGGCTCGAGCCCTCCATGTGCTGGCTTCGGAAGCCAACCTCAGGGACCATGCTTTTTTGGTCTGTGAGCCTGTCCTGTCCTGGTGCACTCAGGAATAACATCTTATATTCCTTATTTTATTTTATTCATTTTATTTTATTTTACTTTTGGCAGAAAAGGCTGCAGAATGTGCTTGGGGAACATTCTCTTCAGAAAGAATGATTCTGAACTTCAGCCCTGAGGTTAGAGAGAGAACTAAGCAGAGAGATTGCAACTCAGTGTTCTTCAAGTTTGACTAACGAGGATCAGGTCAATCCAAGTCACCCTTTGGGGAAAGGGTACATCTGGGAAAAGTACAAAAAGACCAGTGTGAATGCTGGGAACATAACTCAGCACTTCACAGGCTGGGTGATTCTCCCATCTGTTGACTTCAATAGCATGTAGTATTTCAGCAGATTAGCTTGTATCTCAGACGAACTCTATTCCACAGTCGCCCTTTGCCCGGGCAGACATAGAAACAAGTGCACATGTAGGCTGAGATGCTGGGAAATTTTGCTAGACATGAACTGATATGAAAACCAAGTTAGTCCTGAGCTACCCACTTTTTCCATTGTGGGCGGTTATGTCTCTGTCCTTAATATCGGTTCAACACGAGGGAGGAGTACAAGAGTAGCAGAGAGGGCCTACAATACATCCCAAAGGGAAATGTTAAGCATCAGCGACTTAAAGGTGACTTTTTTCAGTTCTAGTAATTTTTTGTATCACTCATAAGTCATATTTTTATAATGATGGAATAGTATGTAGTTACATCACACCAATAATCCTTTGAACTCAGTTTGGAAACCTGTGTCTAGGTAATCAGTGAGTGAAGAAGTAAGTTTCAGATAAGAAATTATGTATCACTGTATTTGTGTATAAGGATCGCTATATTTGCATATGAGACTATAAAGATGTTTTCTTGTGAAAAGAACCCAAGCCCCATGCATCCTGATGCAAGGCAATTTTAACTTGTTCTTTAATTTCACATATGTTTGCAGATAGAACCTTGCACTACACACTCAAACTATTTCCCAGAAAATGTTTCTGTCACCTCCAAACCCCCTGTCTATATGCACTCTTTCAGCCTAAATGGTAACTCAATTAAATTTTTATATTAATTTGGTCATATCAATATTTAGATTTAGTAAAGTAAAACATATACCAAAAGATACATTTCAGACTCTCTGAATATTTTCTCTAAGGAGTGAGTTTTTCTGATGAGTTTAAGTGCTTGGATTAAATGAAATCTAAGACAGATGCCCTACTGAATCCTGCATACAGGAAGGGAGCTATGTCAGTCCTACATAGCTGTTGTCACAGGAATGTAGCCAAATGCACACACCTGTTCTTGTTTGGGAAATTGGAGTCCTCCCTGAAATATATGACATACCACGGGCAAGATCATGGTGGTGTATTGTAAAGTGGGTTAGTGTTCTCTATTTTAAGAGAGGGATATTTTCTGTGTGTACCTCATACATGATAGACTCACAAGTCCTTGTTCCGAGTCAACACCCTTGTGGAGTGAAACACTGAAAATCAAAACCTATAATTGCTCTTGGAGAAAGTGATGGCTGAGGAGGGCCAGGGGACTCTGGATGGGGGATGACTGTGATTCTTTCCTGAGTATAGCCGGTTTTTATTCAGAAGCCTCTGACTTCCTCCAGCTTACTTGTGCCACGTGGGTCAGAAAGCACTGTACATTTTCCAGTCCTCGCAGACTGCTACCCAGGGCCACTCAGAGCTGACCACTACTCCTATGAAATAAGAACACCAAATCTCATGATTCCTGCAACAAGAATGAACTGAGGGATTTCCTCCTCAGTAGTAGAAATCACTCACTGGCTTACAATTGAATATCCTCATTTCATTTAACTAGAGCAGAGGTCTCAACTTCAGGGAGGCTCAGAATCATCTGGAGGTCTTGACTGCACACAGCTCTCTGAGATCAACTCCAGGGTCTCTCATAAAGCAGGTCTGAGCTAGTGCTGATAATATAATTTCTAACAAATGTATGGGTGATAGTAAATCCGATGCCGCTAGTCTAGTATGTAGACACTTGCAGAACCTCTGACTAATTGCTTGTGAGATGTACAGTAGCTGTTCTATATGTGTTTGTAATCAAAATTCCCTGTGTTTTCTGGTCTCCGTGAGGGTTAGAGTGGGTGCAATAGGAAGCATGGCCTATGAGCAGGAGGTGGCAAGGCCAAGTTCGTTAGATTTCTACACAGCCCACCCTCAAGCTCTGGGGCTGAAAACTGGAGATACCCTAGGTACCTAGTGGGTTTCCAGGTGATTAAGCTTTTAAAGGATGAACTCTTCTAGTTTGGAATTTGAGGGCAAGCAGCCAAAAACTGGCAAAAAGAAAGAAAAGGTATAAGCTTACGGTGCTTGCCCAGAAGCTTTGAATTTATCCTAAATAACCAGGTCATGACTTGCAAGGGAAGAAATTCAGCTTGCTAAAATAATCAGTGACATTTCTTAACATCTAGGGAGAAAGCCCTGGGGAAAGGTAATTCATTTTAATAACTACCAATTAGAGAATTGCTTCCCCTCACAGGTGTAGCCCTATGAGACCAAGTAATTGAGAAATATGAAATAGCTGAGCATCTATATGGGAAGCGGGGTGATTGGACTTGATCTCACTTCTGTCATAGAGGAACTGATGTTAGACATGTAATCACAGCTTGATTATCATGCTATTGTGGATAGAAATAGAAACGGAGCAAATGCATATTAAAGGGAGACTTGTAGGCTGAGGGTAGAAGAGCATTCCCAGATAGTGCCTTGCTGTTCCACTTATTGGTAGCACTCAAATTATATGAAAAACAGGAAAAGCCCTCGGACTCTGTAGTCTTTGCGGGGGCAGTTTCTCCTCTTTCATTACTCTCTTGATGTTGCAGTCATAATGTGAGCCCCTCCTACATGCAAGGTGGTAGAAAGCCCTTTGTGTTGGTATGAAAATAAGTGGTGTACTCTTCTCTACTCTCAAGCATGAGGCTACAGTGCCTAGCAAATTACAAACTTAGTGGAATCCCACAAGCAAATGGGGAGCACACAAGACAGGAATGCAGAGGAGGCTTTCTTGTACTTTTCTCTCAAAAATGTGCTCCATTAAGAGAATTGCCCTGACTCCCCCAAACCATCAGGAAACTAGAACTGTATACACTGGTGTCCATTAAATCAGTAGTCAACTTTCCCTGTTGAGGATGTAATTAGTGGAAGGGGCAGCAAGGTGCAACACTCTGAAATGGAGGACAGGTTATGATCGACACACCCTCCTGCTTAACGTTCAGTGACTTGAAACTCTTGTGGGGGTCTTTTTGAAGCAGGATCTCTCTATGCAGTGCAGGCTGGCCTTGACCTCACTTTGTAGTCCAGGCTGTCCTGAAACTTGTTAGGATCCGCTTAGCTCAGCCTCCCGAGTCCTGGGATTACAGGCACGTGCCACCACACTCGGCAAAACTTTCATTCACAGGGGCACGTATAAAAAACCTTCAGAGCACAGCCTGAGAGACTCCGATCCCTTAGCCAGGTAGCTGCATTATATATGTGTATCCAGGCTGCTTCATGCCTTGTATTATCTGTAATACATGTATTTAAATTGCTCCTCTCTACACACACAGAATATCTTTACTGCTTTTTTTTTTTTTTCCTTTTCCAGGACATGTTCTCTGCTTCTTTTTTTGCAAAGCTAGCTGGTTATAGACATTTCTCCTTTTAGAAATATAACTTTATTTTAATTGCTTGTTCATGAGAACTAAAATGTGCACTCCTAAATGAAGATGTTACTGGATAATTGGAGTCCCCTTTCAATGTGGGGTAATCTGGAGTCCCTCAAGAGGGAGGGGCATAAAGAAGGCGAGTGATCACGCCAGTGAACCTTCTAATTGTGTGCTCAAGGGAGCTGGATTTTAAAAAGACTTCAAGTGATTGGTGCTATTGGAAATAGTTTTCAAACAAATTGAGATGTGATATTTGCATATGCAGACGGCTTATGTGTAGAGTGGTGTTTTCTAGAAATTAAGATCCTAATATTAACTGGTCTGTCCTTGTTTCATGGGCTAAATAATTGATCTGTGCCTCATCTAAGTCCAACATATCTGTGTCTTTGCTGTTTGAGGCATTAACTGTTTAATCAGCTGGTTCTGTTTCCAATTATCAATTAAAAAGAAAATATCTCACTTTCTAGTGTTCTATATATGGTTTTCATTTTCTTGCACTATTATAGGAATTGGACTAAATTAGAGTCAATGGAAAGTCGTTTTTGGAATGGAGTTGGGGTAATTAAAAAGTCTTCTTCATGAAAAAGATTGTATAGAACCAGTTTCACTTCTCAATTACATTGTTATCTTTGAGAAAATGGGGCAATTGATTTTCATTAGTTGACTTGGTGCCTCTGCTAGTTGGCTGGACAATTTCTGGTAATTAAGGTTGCTTCCCAAATACATCCTGATAATTAGCCACAAAATATCATCAGTGTTTTTCTACTGGTCATTTTGTTAGGGAACAACTGGGAACAGTCCCTGACCTTAGAATTAAGCATGGTTATTCCTCTTAACCTTCTAATTTATTTTCACATATACTTGTGTTGAAAAGGGGATTTCATCCCAGGAGAATAGTTCTTGCAAGTTATATGGTTTAGCAATGACTTTCAAAACTAGCGCTGAGGAGTACAGCTAGGTTCAGAATAATAATCCATTAGTGATATTCTCTTGCTTGTTTGACTTCATTCTGAGAATGTCATTTTGAGTTCCATGATGTTTTATCAATAGGACTGAAGAAAGAACTTCACTACTCAACAAGATTGCCTCTCCCACAGCTAGCTTCCCAGATTCCACATGTGCCAGTGCAGAACTGAGCTTTAGATCGGCAGCCAGCCCCATACAGCCCCATACACCCTCTTTAACCCTCCCATACATTTTTACCTCCTCAGAGTGGCTGTATGCCTTGAAAGTAGCAAACTAATCTCATTCTTCTCTTTGGCATTAATCAGTTACAGGAAGCCACAGCTTTCTGGTTCACTCGCTAATATAAGATACTATCATTTCACCTGTAGATATTAATGGTACTTGTTATGGTTGTGTCTAGATGTCCCACTAAAGCTTCATGCAGCCACAGGTGGGGCTTTTTCAGAGGTGGCTGAATCAAAACTGTGTGATGCTGGGATTGATTCATGGTGAGATGCTAGGCGCCGAAGTGCACTAGGATTAAGGGTGTGAGTACTGTCCATCCTACATAGCCTGGATAAGATACTAGTGTTGGGGGAGAGCTGTAGCTGATTCTTGCTCATGTGTCTACTCTCTGCCTACCATGAGCTGTTCTTCTCTGTGAAGCCATCCTGCCTGGATGCCAGGACACTATGGACTGCAACCTCTGCAAACTGTGAGCTAATAAACCTTTCATCCCTTAATTTGAGGGTGCTGATTATTTCGTCTGAACAATGAGAAAATTAACTACAACAGTATTCTACTTTCTTTTCTTGCTTTCATCTTATACTCAGCAGTCAATATGACTTTTTAAAACCTTATCACTTATGCCTCTGCTCAGAAACTTCCGTGGTTTTCCTCCTCTTAAAAGTGAGATCCATATGGTATAGATTTCTTCTTTGTTTTATTCACTACCAGTTGCACAATGCCTAGATCAGCACCAGGAGTAGAGCGAACATTTGGAAAATGTTTGTCAGATTTAAAAAAAAAAAAAAAAGGAAGAAACAGGCCCTACACTCACTTCTCCTATCTATTTTGCATTTACAATAGCACATGCATATTGGTGTACACAAACTGGAAAGTACAGAGAAAAATAAAGCAGAAAATAAAAATTATATTAAGTGCCATTATCCATGGATGACACGTGGTTAACCTTCTTCTGGACATAACCTGTAGAATAGTTTCTATACGTGCAGCTTTTCTATAGTCTTTTCTATAGTTTCATAACCTCTAGAATAGTTTCTTTTACATTACCCTTCTCAAGATGTACTCACACAAAACACAGCCAAAATGTCATCACCAGTTGTATTAGATTCATACTGTTACCACAACAAGCGATACAACTGTTGGCTTAAAACAAATGATATTTGTTTTCTTATAATCTGGAAGCCAGAGATTTGACATCCAGATATTGGAAGGCTGCACTCCCTCTGAGGCTCTGTCAATGGCAGACTCTCTTTCTCTGAATTCTAGTTTCCTGTGGTTGCTGGCTCTCTTGGTGTTTGAGGCATAGATTGAGGGTGCAGGTTGTTGCCTCAGTTGTTTTGTTATTTTTTGACATCATAACTTCTGTCATATCTGTATTCCTCTGTCTCTTTTTCCAGCTTTATTGAATTATGACAGTCAGAAACAATAGTCCATACTTAAAATTGTATATACTTAAGGTGTATAATGTGATAATTTGATATCTTTATGCATTATAAAATTAATGAGTGAATCCAACCACAATCAAGTTAATTAACATCATCACACTTTCACATGCTTGCCATTGTTTTGTTTGTAGCAAAAATACATAAGATCTATTGTCTCAGCAAATTTTAATACAATAAAAAGTATTATTTTCATTATGTTGTATATGATATCTTCAGAATTTATTTAATTTATAATTGAAAGGTTTTACTCTTGTCTGTCTCTCAGAAGGACAACTTTCACTGGGTTGAGGACCCAGTCCAATAACCTACCACAATCTCAGTTTAAGATACATAACTTAGGGCCATGTGCAAATATTCTTTCTAAATTAGATCAGATTCATGGAATCCATGGATTTGAACTAAGCACATCTTTTCAACCCACACAACTATGTTAAGTTCTCAAAACACCAGAAATCTGTCTGAGTCATTGCCGTGGTTAAGATCCCTCAGTGGTTACTCAGCGATCAGTGTCTCAGTAGTTTAGACAACTTGCATGGAAAGAGAAATACTTTTTACCAGCAAAATTCATAATGGTAGACAATCCCTTGTCCACCCCACCTTATGATGCCCAGAGAGAAAAGCAGAGAATGAGGTATCCTTGGGGAAATGGGCTGTCCACGATTAAATCAAATCTTAATGTCACATCTGGCTCCTCATCAGGGAACCAAATATGCTGCATGTAGGGCAGGAATGCCACTGCTCTCCACTTGTATTCTTCTATTTTATTGGAGTTGGCGGCTGACTTACCATTTATGTACTACCTGGCTTTGAGTCTGCGCCATGCCTGTCATCTCTTTTTCTGGTCTCTTGGCACAAGTCCCAAAGCCATTTGGTGTTTTCAATTTTTAGGTTTTTCTCACTTTCTCTTCTACCATCCTTGACCTATTTTTCAGGGGAATTTCTCTAGCAAAGTTTGTTTATAACTCTTCCTAGTCAGGACTAGCTAGAAGACCTAGTGAGATCCCTGTTTTGTTTTTTTCTTGTCTAAAGACTCTTGACCCTACACTGAAATTTTGTATAATATACACATGTGACTCGGGTTCACCAGTGGATCTACCTTTTGCCATCAGTGAGTAATGAATACATCTCATTGAAAAGAGTGAATGAATCCACGCATAATTATTCCCGGCGTAAAGACTCAAGCTTTCTTTTTTCCTACCCAATGTTTGCCTTTGTGCTACCAACCTGTAAAATCCTTCTGTATACCTTAGCCTTGAAAGTTCCTTTTTTGGCAGAATATGCTCATATATGCCTCATTTGATTAATTTCTAGAAAAGGAGGCTCCCCACGCCTGCATCTCTCCATTTTCATATGTTGTGCCAGCACAGGATGGTGAGGCGAGCGGCACCTATGCTCAGCCACAGAGCGGGAAAGACGAAATGTGCACGTGGGCCGCTCACTTTCCCTGTCCTGCCTCCTGCTCCCAGTGCATTAAAGGAAATTGCCTGAAACAGCCACCGCGGCTGTTGGCTCCTTTATGGCAGAATTAGCTGGGACAGTTCAGTCTCTCTGATTTATTTTTTAGTTTCAACACTTTCTACTGCTTTCAGGCATATGTTTTTTTTTTCCTTTGATTTACTTCAAAACGTTGAAATTGCCCACAATTCTCCTCCGTGATTACTCAGCTTGAAAAATTTATCAGAAAGCATAAAAAATGGCTTAGAGACAATCACATTAGTCTTGGCGAATTTATGAACAAGATCTTTGAGTTTACTTGACATTGTTTTCAGATGATGAGAGCCCGGAAGGGCTGCTTCAGAAGCGCTTCCTCTGGAGGACCCAGCAGGAAAGGGGGCGGGGACCCAGGCAGGAGGAGAAGGTGAAGCGGTGATTTATGACAGTGGTAAGAGTCATGGGGACTCTCAAAATATTATCACCCCAAACCAATAATTTTAAACAATGTGAATGATAAAATACTCCTACAGTTTTAAAATAATCCTTTATTATTCCTAATTTTGAACAACTACTCCAGTATTTGTTACATTTAAATATATATTTACATATACATAATTAGCATGATCCCGGTACTTATTCTTTAATAAACACTGTGTTTAACATGGAGGTAACTATACCAACCCTCATATAGAAACTAGTTCTACATTTGCAATTCAGTAGAATTGTCTATTTTTGCTTTAGGCTCATTTCATTTGTCTTTTCTAGGGCACTATGTGTTGCTGTACTTAAAAAAAATCAAAATAATAAAAACAAAGTGATTGCAAAGACCAAGACATGAAACTTGAGTTATGTAATATAACTGGACGACTTTGAATTCTGAGAATGTACATGTTTTCAGTGGAAATACCTTTTTTTTTTGTGACAAGAATCAAACTTGGGACTTTACACTTGCCAGGCAGGTGCTGTGCCACTGAGCTATATCCATGGCCCCTATAAGTAACTTTTAAAGGCTGACAGTATTGAGTCTAAATAAAAAGACATGGAAATTATAGCAATTTTTAGAATGTATTGTAAACACGTTTTATGACTTTTCCCTGCTTATCTTTAAGCTTAACACCTTTTCCAGTTTTTGCATGTTTGTCATTTTATGTGAAAGTCACATGAACATTAAAATTGACAAACATATTTGACTCTGAGTGAGGAAAGACAGAAAATGTCACAAATCTGGCTACATAAAAAAAAAACTAAATGAGAAGATGGACTTTGATGCAGTCATTTACTAATTTGTAGGAGAAAAGATGTACAAAAAAATGGAAAAAATTCCATGTTATAATTAATTACCAGTAGCAACCAATATGTAGATATATGTTTTCCACTTTATTCCAAAGGGAACATATAATATGCTACAAATTGCTAACCATTATTCTTATTTCAATATTATTCTACTTTTAATTTTTAATTAGCAAAATTATACAGAAAATAAAACCTTGGAGTATTAATAACTTGCTCTGCATGTGTTCTGCAAGACGAGTGAGCATTTCTAATAGATTTTAACCTGATAAATGAGCAACATCTTGCAATGTGAACACAGTCATATGTGACACTGAGCATGACATGAACACAATGGAACCAGTGCGTCTTCCTTCTCTCTTGATTCCTGTGGCATTGTAGGGGATTGTCTCCCAATGGCAAGACATTATGTAAGAGTTTTGTCTGCAGAGGTGAAGGAAAATGGCAGAGGACCCCCTCACTTTCAATGACATTAGGGAGATCTGTAAAACGTGGGAAGCAATGCAAGCTTTGGTAGAAAAGCGCCATCTGAACAAGGCTGTAGCAATGTGAGTGACAAATGTGTTTAATGGCAGTGCGATGTCATATTTCCACAAAATCCTCAAAAGGAGACCAACGCAAGTATAACTGGATAGGTTTCCTGTTAAACCTGCACAAAAAGAAACAGATTCCAATGAAGCAGTAGACAGCAGTGACTCCATTAGAGATAGTGAAAGTCCTGCTACACAATGACGCTTTTCTGTCTTGTCTCTCACACTAGCCACTAAGGTTTCTAAAGGTAACTGCAGGTTAATTTGTTTGTTTTTACTTCAATTTTTTACTCTATATAGTATTATAATCATTTATATGGATATTTTGTTTTGTGGAATGAATCATCTGAGTTCCCACCATCTCTTATGAGGAAATTCATTTGATACACAAATGCTTTGGATTACAAGCATTTTTTTCTGGAATGAATGATCCTCACAAAACAAAGGTTTACTGTATGTACAATCCTATGTTTGAATGCACACATAAATGAATTTCAATGAAAGGAAATTCATTTTGCTTTTTCCTTCCATCCTCAGTTGTTATTGTTTTTGACTAATCATTTTATGTCATGATTATTATTGAAAATACATATGGCGTATGACTGAGGAAAGTAGTTCCAAAGAGAATCTATTTGGCCATCAGCTATCCTAGTGCACGTTAACTTGAGATGCAAAGAAGCTGAGGTGGAAAAGTACTGAAATCAGCAAATATGAGTAAACAGTGAAGGCTGTCATAACATCCCAACCAAGTTCACTAAGAAGGAGAATCACGGGACATCTACCAGCAAAAGATTCTCTTCAGGACCACTTCTTGATGGTGTCAAGCACTTCCTTCTACGGGACAAAGATTTTGGAGTTTTGTTGTGATAAGCATCTGCTCTATAGATAGTGGGTCTCTACACTTTCAAACAATGAAAGTCACTTAGTAAACATAAAAATGAACTGTGGCAGAGATATTTAAAATTAACGGCAGGTCTTATTTTTCTTTAAAAGTAAAGACAACTTTTAAGAAGTAAAAATAAAGTACTGTGGATGATTGTTTAGAAATAGATTTTGATAAATAGTAATAGTTTCTATATAACAGAGTATTGCACTATAGATTCCAGCAAGCTGGGACGTTTTCTCTTAATATGTCTTTTGAGTACATGAGGTTTTCCTATAAGTCTGCTTGTGATGAGTAAGATACAGGTGAAACCCACCCCTTACCTTGAAGATTACTGAACTACTTCAAGAGAAAACCTAATGGCGGGGTGGGTTTTTGGAAAGCCAATGAGTATAAACAAACAGGCTTGTCACCATCTGGGAGGAAGCAGCTGAGAGAATTTGCTAAACCCATAAAACAAGTAAATCTTTGCTTAAGTCTGGAACATGCCATTAATTAAACATTTTTATTGCGTGGTTGATTTTTTAAAAAGGGAAAAGAAAAAGAATTAACATCTTTCATTATGTTAACAGGTCCATTAATAATGAATGGAGTATCCATTTTCGGCCCAGCGTCAGGAAGTGTTAGCCAGATCCTGCACAAACGCAAGGCCCTTTACCAGCCCATCGTGAAAAGCAAAAGGCTTCAGCACTTTTCAAAGAAACACGCAAGGGAGGGCCCGTAGGTGCTAGAGATTCCCGGGTGAAAAGCAAACCATAAAACGGTGTCGCATTTGCCAAATGTTCCTTTCGGTCTTTCCTTATTTGCACTTGGGAAAACACCTGTGAAAAGTAACCCCAAGACTACCAGAAAATGCATCTATCCTATTCTGTGAATGACTATTTCCTGATGGGGCGAGCTCACACCGAAATTGTAATAAAAGAAACTCTTGGTGCTGATCTCCCTTGGTGTCATTTCTATTCACTTAGGAGTTCTTTTGGAAAGCAAGTTGGGGTATTATTTAAGGCAATTTAATGAATATTATTGAATTCAAAATAGAATGCTAACTCCATAAGCCTATACAGTTTTTACTCAGGTACTTCTATTATTATTATTTATTATTAAAATGCTAGTATGTTTGACTGCAACATTTTCACGAATGCTTTCTACCTGCTAGTGAGCACTTTCCATACATTAACTTATCTGACCCTCCTAGGAATCATGTAAGCTTGGTCCTATAATTTGCTCACTTAACGTGGAGCTAAGTGGTAAGACACAGAGAGCAGGCCGGAATGAGAGTCTGCCTCCCCTTTCTGTCAGGGGTGTAAGTGTAGTCGCAGTTGAGTTCCTCTCATTGCATTGTTCTCAGCATGAAAGTCACCTCGTCCAAAACTGCGTCCCCTTCTCAATGACAGCCCCAAGCCAGTGCCTAGTTGATAAACTCTGTAAGTCTGGCCATTTTACCGTAACAGATGCAATGGGAAACCCATCCCAGCTGCAAAGCACCCAGCAGGATTAGCCGAGGCCTTCAGTGCAATTTCATCCAACACACTTTTTCTTTCTGCCGAATTCTATTACCTTCACACTCCAGGTATTACTCCAAGAGGGTCTCTGTAGTATACTTCTGCCTCCAGTGTCCTTCCTGAAGTCGACTTTTGAGGAAAAAAATCTTAAAAAGTCTAACAGCTGTCCTTAGAAAAACCTCTTGAGTGAGTTTTAGAACTGGATTCTTTATCTTGGTCCCAGTTAATAGCCCTGGTGGTAGGTGGAGCAATAACCAACCCCACCAAGATGCAGTGATTCAATTGTTAAAATTTTCAGAGTGATGAGTTTTGGAGCTTAACACTGTGATTAGCAATGCAAACTGGAGGTTTAAAAATTAGATTTTTATTTGTTTGCTTTAGAGATAAGCAACTTCTCCAGACTTCTTCCTGCTGAGCACATTCTCCACATAGCCTCCTGTCCTCAGCCCAGAGAAGTAGCAGAATCTCCACAGGCCAGCCCAGGGGGAGGGACCCTAGTTTCCTCTCCAAGAGGGAAGGGACAATGAGCTGGAGAGGGCTAGACGTGATAAAGCAAGTATAGAAATCTGCGTCTTCTCTCTGCTCCTCTCCCTCTGTTCTTTTCCCAAAAAGACTCCGACCCACCTGTGCAAGGTGAGACAGTGACCTGAGGCGAATGGGCTTCACCATCTCCTCGAAGGTGGATTTCAGTAAGTTCTTTTACCTTTTCAACAAAATAAATGGCCTCCTTTGAATTAGTCAGTGATTAGGAAATTAATCTGACTACTGAACCCAGGTGGTTGGTTAAACAAACAAACAAACAAGAAACACCTTGATTGAAGGGAGAGTTGGTTGGATTAATAGGAAAAGTGTGGTAAAAATTAATGTAAAGAAAAGGTAACTTGACAGCGTGGGCTCAATGTCCGTGATGCGTTGGAGAAACACAGTATGAAGCTGAGAGTGAATAACCAACATTTAAAAGTAAACTGTGAAAGCCTACGAATGGCACTGTCAGTACATAAAGAGACCCAGCTTCTGAGCCCAAAGGCCGGAAAGGTGAAACTCACATTTAGCGTTTAATTTTAACAGAGACTTAACTCAGGAGGAGGTTTGAGTTTTCAGCCTTACCTAGCCTCGGTGCAAAGGTACGAGAGTCCTACTTAACCAGGGACCCAAAGACTTGGCCTGGAATTATCTGTAAGGTCGGCAGAGGGAGTAGGTATGAGACACAGCAACAGAGAAGGAAGTTTTACTGGGCCAGAGGTGGTGGGTGTGTCTCTGTGCTGAGGGGCTAGGGGCTGGGTTTACACAGTTAGAGGGGCAAAACCATTAGTGGGTGACATGCATGATGCGCACCGGAGACTTTGTTTGAACCGGCAGGGCATTTGTGGGAGGGGTTGATATTTGTAGATTAGATTAGAGCAGGATGTCTTTCAAGGGGTGAGGTTGGCTTTTGTAATTTTGCTGTGGGAGTTGGGACTGAAATGGACTGTAACAGTATCAGGGTCTATGGACCCAAACACATTAAAGTCTCATCCTCTCTGAATTCCCTTCAGGTAGAAATGACCTATTTTTCCTAATAGTGACTAGAGTTCCCTTCTTGCTTAAAAAAAACTTGAGGCCACTGCCTCATGGGATCTAGATCTACCTCTGTCCTAGGATCACATTACTCTATAACCTGTTGGATCTTCTGAGGGAGAAAAGAATTAAATTTTAAAGTGGTTTCAGGATGTTGCAAACCTGTACCAATAACAGCCAGGAGAATACAGATGGAATGATGTCTGGAAGGTACCAGATAGACGGGTGCAGAGGATGACGGACAGTTTATAGATGCGACCACTTGCATATGATGCAGGATTTAAGACCTGATAAGGATACGAAAGGATGATGCAAGTATGTGCTAGGATGCCTCCTAGAAGCTTTTCAGAAAGTGATACAGAAATGCTATGCCTGGAAGAATAGGGGTGGAATGAAGAATCAAGACCTAGAGAAGTACAATGGTATGATATGATGACTATCTATGTGAGGCTGGAAAACACCCTGAGTGGTTCAGCGGGAAAGCCCAAGGAAACAGAATTTAACCAGAGTAACAGAAGTGTCCCAGAGAGGAGCAGCAGCATCGGTGAGAAGCTCGGCGGCAGCTCTCATGTGTAGTCAGAGATGACAAAAGCAGAGAGCGACAGAGCTAATAAAACCCGGGATGGACAGATGCCGGTTGGTGGAACTTCCCTCAGAAGTGAGGTGGTCATAATGAGCATCATGGTGGTATTAGTCAGCTTGATTTGCCAAAACAGAATATACTCAGTCCTGCATATTCATGGATTTCTTGCTCATGGATCAAACTAATCATCCTTCAAAAATATCCAAGGCAAAAACTATTTCTGCACTGAATATATGCAGATATTTTCCTGGCTGTTACTCCCTAAACAATCCAAGAGCCACTGTTATGTTCTTGGACCAACTGCCTTCGATGAATGTAAACATTACAGCAAATATGTAGTAATAAAAATAAAAACCCAGCAATTTAGGTAGTGTTTATGTTGTATGTGGTATTACAAATAATCTAGAGATGACTGAAGGCATACATGAAGGTGCCTTCAGTTTACTACATGCAGAAATTATTCTTTTATCAAAGACATTCACAGGCCTTAAACACAACTCTTGTTTGTGTTATTGGGCCCTAAAACTACAGAGCTCCTTACCAGTATGTTTTGATGTAACCAAATGTTGAACTAATTAACGGTCATGAGTTGGGTTATCCCAAGTGCACCAAGTCTTAATCCAGAAGTGATGTGTTTGGGAGATGACATAAGTAGGCTGCACAAACAGGTGGTCCAGACCCCACATTAACCACCACTGTTCCATGAGTTCTCCTCCTTCACCTCACCTCCAGGACCACAGGATAAGGAGTCACTATGACCAGCTGATATAGAAGACACTAAGCCACATTTTGGCCATGAGAGCTCCTTACAATATATGTCTAAACACCAAGGACCGGTATCTTTCTAAGGTCTGTTGGCCATTTCATAACTTTAAAAATGCAATGGTCAATTCATTAGAAAGTAACAAATAACTAAACAAATTTTATGAGAGAACTTCAAGATGGCGACTGGGTAGGCAGCAGAGAGAGAACCTCCCAGAGGAATGCCACTCAGACAAAGGACAGAAGGGAAAGAGGTGGGTATCCTAAACTCAGGAAGGATCTGAAATGGAAATTGAAGCCCTCAGAAAGACTGAGCAAAAGCTCTGTGCAGTTGGAGGGAGAGGAGAAGGAGGAAGTCACCGCTCCAAGCACACCCATGGCCCAAGCCCTTGTTCTAGCATTTGCAGCTTCAGCTTTGGAGGCCCACGCTCATGGAAGCCTCCTGACTCAGCCAGAGGAGAGTGGAGTTCCAAGAGCTGGTTCAGGGCTGGAGAGAGGAGGGCAAAGCCAGGAAAGGAGGCAGTGGTGGTCAGGAGCAGTTGTCGAACCCAGTGTGAGAATGAGAGGTTGCAACAGCCACTGGGGCAGGGTCCCCACCCTGTGGCAACCTTCCTAATCAGTGCCTGGAGAGAATCAATGCAACTAATACACAGCCCATCACACCCGGCTCTGCACCTGCCTCAAGGTGGTGACCCCCTACCTCTCTGCTGGGTGAGCCGCTACTGGCAGAGAGCAGTAGGGAACCTTAGCAGTGAGCCACGGTGGCTCCCAGGGATCTGGCCAAGGAGCGGACGGGGGCTCCAGCACCACAACGGGAGGGAGATGCAGATGGAGGTGGATTGCGTGGCTCCACGCCCTTCTCACTCCAATATCAGGCAGGAAGCACGAGCTGGGTTGCCGGGGCTCAGCTCCTACCCTGAACTCTCTCTGGGAGCACCTTGAGTCTCAGTGGCTTGAGCGAGCACTGCCTGTTCCTGGCAACAATGGGATGAATCCACAGTCTTCAGGACTCACCCCAAACTATTAGTGTGAGCACCAAGAGGGTCTCCTTACAGTTTGCACAAATGAACCTTGCATGAACCCACAGCAACAAATTAGATGAAAAGCAGCACACCAGGAGTCTGAAAAACAACATACTCTATACAGCAGATCCGAGAAAATCTTCCAACTCTATTCTAGAACTAATCTTTAAACTCAGTTCATACCCTGAGCTAACACAGTGAGAATGGGCTGGGGAGATTTCAACCCCTCATACCAAGCATTGTAAGTTCGTCCAATGCCCAGCTACAAGGGGTGGGGAACAGTAATAATGGAGATCAAGAGGAGGGAGGAGGAGGGAGGAGGGCCTCTGGCATTGAGGCAACAGGAC
Source organism: Dinomys branickii (assembly GCA_004027595.1). Classification (NCBI taxonomy): domain Eukaryota; kingdom Metazoa; phylum Chordata; class Mammalia; order Rodentia; family Dinomyidae; genus Dinomys; species Dinomys branickii. The sequence continues at coordinate 42,698 of PVLD010012079.1, read as the reverse complement.
AGAGCTGAACTGGTCACCGAGGGCATCCCAACGTGGGCACATGCCCCATGGCTGCTCCACTGAGGGTCCCACAGCTGCTTTGCTCTGGGCCCTGCAGCTGCTCCACTGAGGGCCCCATGGCTGCTCCACTGAGGGCCCTGCGGCTGCTCCACTGAGGGCCCCATGGCTGCTCTGCTGAGGGCCCTGTGGCTGCTCCACAGAGGGCCCTGTGGCTGCTCCGCTGTGGGCCCCACAGCTGCTCCACTGAGGGCCCCACGGCTGCTCCACTGAGGGCCCCGTGGCTGCTCCTCTGAGGGCCCTGCGGCTGTTCCACTGAGGGCCCCATGGCTGCTCCGCTGAGGGCCCTGTGGCTGCTCCGCAGAGGGCCCTGTGGCTGCTCCGCTGTGGGCCCCACAGCTGCTCTGCTGAGGGCCCCATGGCTGCTCTGCTGTGGGCCCTGCTGAGGGTGCCCCACGGACTGGACCCGCCCCCACCTATAGCACAGCGATGGGGCAGAGTGGGGTGGTCCACTGTGAGCATGGGTGCTTTTCCACCTCCAACCATGGCAGTTTGTATACACCCATGTTTGCTATAGTATGGTCTGAGGTAGCTATATCTCTTCCCAAGGCAAGAGTCCAGGGGTATAGATAAACCCAGGAATATAGTTATTATCACAGGGAAGATGACTGATTGAGTGGTAGGGCAATGGAGATGAGGGAGGAGAAAATTGAATGATGAAATGGGCCATCATCTGTGTAACTGAGTAACATGTGAAGGTAACATTATGTAGGACAGCATCCAGAGCTAATTCCCTTCTATGTTCTCTATAATTTGCATTTCCTCAATCATTTCTTGTATTAACAGAAGTGAAGATAACTTTATATTATGCAGCATCCAGTGCTAATTCTCTACTGTCCTCGCTATTTTTGGTATTTCCTTTAATGTTTGTGTGATAAGTAATATGAAGATAACATTATGTAATACAGCATCCACCCAGTGCTAATTCCCTACTATGTTCTGTATAATTTTGTATTTTTGATATTGTTTATGACTTATTCTGGTTCATATGCCTCCATTCTTTTGTCTTTAAAATAAAAAATATTAATAATAATAAACACCAAGGACCACTGGTAGTATTGGAGGGGATTCTATTATACATTTTTTTTTTGTCTTTTGAGGCAGGGTTTCACTATGCAGTTCAGGCTGGCCTTGAGCTGACTTTGTAGCCTAGGCTGGCCTCAAACTTCCAATGATCCTCCTGCCTCAGCCTCCCAAGTGCTGCGATTACAGGCGTGCATACCACACCCCTCTTTGGAGGTGATTCTAAAAGACAAAATGAGTAGAAATCTGCCTGGTGGGCAAAGCTTTGGTCAGTCTACTTGACTTTTTTTTTTTTGTTGTTAGAAAGTGACATACACAGTCTCATGGGCAATGACATGCATTTGGAGAAACCAGTCACCCAGAATATAGGGAATGGTGACTCCTACCATATGATTTTAAGATAGGATAATTCTCATCTTAGTGCAAGCCTCAAAATGTGTCTTGAGAAACATCCCAGAGGGACTGTAAAAAGTTAACTTTGCAGTCCTGACTTTGCCCCGGAATACTTCTCCAAAGACAAAGAACACCTGGGCCCAGATAACCACCTATGACCTAGCCTGGGTTGTTTCATCCCTTCTCTGGCCCTATATAAACATTGTAAGTATAAAGGAAGTGTACAGTTATCTAAAGGGGGGCATATAGAACAGAGCACAGAAAGTATATATCATTGTGGTTGGGCTCATGACCGGGCCCTGACCTGGTTACATGGCACAAGGTAAACAACATGTGACCAGGGTTACAACATTTCAATCTGTTACAATGGAAAACAAAAATGTATATAAGATGAAAACAAAGGCAGGCAGGAATGAGCAGTGACCAGCCTAAATTAATAAATTCTGTTTTCCAAAATAGAGTCCTTCAGTCTCCTATGGAATTCAACCCACTTGCTGTTACAAGAAGTTTAAAGGTGAAGAATTGCAGACCAGCATAAATCCAGCTTTAAGGTCTATGGCAGACATATGACAGTGGATAAAGCGTAGTGATCTTGATACAACATTAATTCCCACTTCAGCCTGAAGACACATATCACAGAAGAGACAGCAAACAGCTAAGTGGACACAATGATTTCAGGCATGGACACCCATCACCCTCTAAATTGGCCACTCCAGCACCAGTACAGTAGGTTTACAAACAAAATAGCCATCAAGGTAAGAATATGGACTACCTAGAGGTACAGTAGAATGACGTTCATTTATCATGGCTGTCTTAGCCACTGTTGGTGACAGCTATGCAGTGTTCATCAACAGAAATCAAATGAACACCGAATGTGGCATCATCCCCCAAGAGACCAAACAGCTTTTTTTCACCATGCAAAGAACATGATTTGTTTTAATTAAAATAAACTTTCAAATTAGGTATGGTTTCTTTTTTCGACATTTTGAGGATTGTTATGATTTACACCTATATGTCCCCCAAGAGCTTCATGCACTCATAGTTGTGGCTTTTGGAAGAAGATTGGACCATCATGGAGACAGTTTTCTTGCTTTGAGGAGGTGGGGCCTGGACAGGGGGGCAGATCACTGGAGACACAACCTGGAAAATTATATCTCCTTCCCTGGCTCTTTCCTCTCACTCTGACTCCTGAGCACCATGATTTGTACAGATTTCCTCCATAAGACATTTCCATTGTGCTTTTCTGCCTTGGAGCTGGCCAGCTACATGGACTAACCATGTGAACCAAAATAAACAATTCCCCCCTTAAGTTGCAGGTTTCGGGTAATTTGTAACTGATCTTAATCATTTACCTAAAATAGGATAATTCTTACACAAAAGGCATAGGAGAAACTGTGTTAACATATAACTCATGTCCTAGTGAGTCTCTTGCTGATTTTGAAAGTAATTGCACAAGAGCTATGGGCATGGCCTGAGGAAAACTTGGTTACCACTCAGCTCTAATGAAAGTTTCAGCTACCGCACTGTTATCTCCTGATACCAGTGGAAGTGCTGGCTGAGGGTGCTGAGAATTACAAATTATGTCCTAGAAGAAGGTGACATGGGTTTCAGTTGTGGCTTCAAGTTCAACTATGGCCTTGGGTGCTATAGTTTATCCCACTAAACTGCCTTCTCTAAATTTCTCTGGTAAAAGAAAACAGCAGTATCCTAATGGTGCTATTCCCCAAACTTTCTAGTGATGACTGGATCTTTGCGGCACAAATGGCGGACCATAAAGGACTCTGTATCTACCAACAAGACTTCTCCCTGGGACAGAAGTACTCATTCCCCAGCTACTGGAACTGATAATAGCTAAGGTCTTTTTTAGAACTTCCCTCAGCATTGAGATCATTCAGCCCACAATTATGCCCTTCTACAGGAACAGCCTGTGTCAAGTTTGTGGTCAGTATAGGGAAATAAAGACCCGAGACCCTTGCGTCACAGGCTTTTTCCAAAAGATCACCACAAATTGCAGCTGTGCCTATGTCATATCTTTTTTTTTTTTTTTTTTTTTTGAGGTACTGGGGATCGAACTCAGGACCCTGTGCTTGCTAGGCAGGCGTTCTGTGTCGTATCAATTCCATTTTTCTGCTTCCTCCTGCTCCCTCACTTCTCTACAGATTTTGATTCAAAGATTTGCAAGACTCCATGCAATCGTATACTTGTGCCCAGGAAATATATATAAAATAGTGTCAGAGTCATAGTTGTAGCCTTGACAATCCAAATCCTTAGCCTTCTGGGTACCCAGGTTAAATCACTTCTTTTCTCCCATTTTCCACTCATTTGTGACCCCTAAGCTTCTTTCATGATTGTCTTTTGAGTTTTAGTGAAATCTTGGATATGGTTTATTTCCTTCTAGCAGTGCTCACAAGTACTGTTGACTTCCCCAATGTGTACTGAACAAGAGTTAGCAAAGGACAAATAGAGATGTTATTTACCTTCCATCAAAGCTCCTTAACATCATTGGAGAGAACTTCTGATTGTCATAGAAGTAAACTGCACTCTTCCCTCTGGCTAGTTGATCTACTATTAGGACATTTCCTGCTCTACTCCAGAGATAGAGCAACAATTATGGGCAGTTTGTGGAAATATGACATCATCTTTGGACAGTTTCAGAAGAAAGGCCTCTGTGTAGCCTCTGGTGATCTGCGATGGTGGCTTTGCATATGAAGGAAACATGCTCAACAATGACACTGGGAATGCATACACAGTTGAGATTTGAAGAACCTCTTCATGCATAGTCAGGCTTGTACCTATTCCTTTGGTGTCCTTAAAAATGGCCACATAAAAACAGGATCTCAAATGGAAAGGACTGATTCCGGGTCTACCTTTTAACTGTGTGACCCCAAGTGCATCACTTCCGATCGCTGTGGCTCACTTTGATTTCTGCACGGATGCCATGGGGCAAGAAGCGGCTCCTGGGTTTGCAGGTCTATTCCATCTCTACTGGCTGTGTCATCAGCATCAAAGAAGAGGTGAAGATGCCTCCCAGAGAGAGGGGGGATTCTCTAATATGTCCTGCAAAGGAAGTAAGAATAAAGACTTCCATGTTAGGTGTAGATCTGTAAACTTCTCCAGACCTCAGAACTTCCCTAAGAGTTTGTGTCCTACTGAATCATTCAGTTGGGGTCTGACTTGGAAACAAGAGGGGCCAGGGCTGTTGTAGTAGGCACTGACCAGTTTGGAGGGTTCGCTGGAGAAGAAAACCCTAAAGAATCAGCAGAAGATCCCTCTTATTTTGTTAGAAAGGGAGCAGATGAGGGGATAACAGAATTACCAATTATTTGCTCTAAACATTCACCAATTTTTAAGTAAAAATGCTTCTTTAATGTCTCCACAAGGATTTCATCCTAATACACAATTATGTATCCTCAAGTTCCGTTTCTCTGAGTCTATTTCAAGGGACAACTTCTGTTTTAGGATCTAGGCTCTGTAGTACCCACACTTTGCCTTTGACTATTAGATCCCTCCCTCTCTTTCTCTGTCTCTTTCTTCCTCTTTCCTTCCCTCCCTCCCTCTCTCTCTCCCTCATAACTGTCTGCATATCAATAGAACAAAAATACTTGCTTCTTTCCTTGTTAGTCACTTTCTCGTCTGCTCTTTCCCTGCTGTTGCCCATCTGGATGCCTAAGCCTGCTCCTGAGAGATGGAAGAGAATACAACAGTCCTCATTTTTTTCACCGATTGCATTTGATTACAGGATCCCTTAATTCCCATACATTTGACCAGTTCCAAAACTGATATAATGAACAGCTTGGTTATTAAATACCCCAGGGTTGGGTGGAAATGGACAGCTTCTTTCATCAAATACTAAAGCTGCCTTGTTAATGCATATTTAAGAGGAGTACTTGTTCAATACAGATCCAGTCCCACCTTCTTCCTACCTGCTCCCACCACCTATTCAAACGCAAAGGCTGCCTTTCTCCTCTTCTTTCCCCGTCTCTAAATACTAGCAGAAAAATGCTCAAATGTTAGTAAACCCATAAGTTAGGGACACGTTTAGCTTACTTTCCCCTGCTCAGAGGCATAACACAATTACTAACTTGCTAGGACTAATGGGTGATTCTTCCCACAAGGAAGAGATGGAATGAAAACTTCTCCCTGCCAGAGTTCCTATGCCAGATGGGAATAAGTGACTCCCTTATTACATCCACTTGTACAGAACCATATTTCCCAAAGCACGCTGAGTATCCTGGGATGGTGTTGAGTTCTGGATGACAGGATTTGAAAGCCCACAGTCTCTTTCAGAATATCAGTCTTCCCACTAGCTTTTAAAATACCTAGTGTTCATAAGGGCTTTTGCCCTCTGATATGTCCCCAGCTCCTCATCCAGTGACTGACAGTCTAGAGGTGTGTTCAGTGAATGAATGTCTGAATGTAAGTGTCATTTTTGAGGGAGACAGTGATTCACATGGAGAATGATCCATCATAATCCTCAGTAGTACCTATGTTTGTGTACGCAAACTAGGTAGGAGGGAAATATAGCCTTGAACATGGGTCAAACTTTGGAAGTAATCTAATCTCACCCTTCATATTCCAGGTGGAGCACAGCTATATAGATGATAGATAGATAGATAGATAGATAGATAGATAGATAGATAGAAAGAAGGGCAGTGCCCAAAACTTCACATCTAATGAATGATAGGAACAGGATTCGACTTGATTTCTTCAGTGTTCTACAGAAGAGGTTTCCTGTGGCACTGAAGTGATGAAATTGTGAGTAACATTCCAACAAGAGCCAGTAGCCAAGGAGCCACTCAAAATATGGAACCAACTTATGGCAAAGAGGCCGAACATTCAGCACAAATGCTGAGCAGTACACCGTGCTGGCTAGAGAAAGTGCGCCAGCCTCAGGCATGAGATGCCTGTCTTCGTCTGCTCAGCTCACATCCTCCCGCCCTTCTTCCGCTTGGGTTCGTGAGCTTCTCCCTGTTTGCCAATGTAGTTTCTTAATTCTAAAGAGAAGAAAACTAACAAAATAACAACAAAGACAAAAACAATAAAAACAATACAGAATTTCAAAACAAGGTGAGAGAAAATTACTTATTATGTTACATATTATCTTCAATAAAGTTGCTCGGATTACTAGAGGCAAGAATGCAACATTGAGCAAACAATTAAAGAGACTAAAAAATAATAAAAAATTAGAAATGATACAGAGCTTCACTAAACAAGACGGTAGGAATTCAACAGTTATTATCATAACGTATATTGTTTTCTTCAAATTAGTTGTTCAGGTTTGCAGATATAAACATGCAAAATTAGTCAAGAAAATTTAAGCATTAGCTGTTCCTTTCAATAAACCACTAGACATCAGCAGTACATCTATCCCAGCTATCTTTGTGTATGCATATATATTTTTCCCTTCTTTCTTTCTTTCTTCCTTCCTTCCTTCCTTCCTTCCTTCCTTCCTTCCTTCCTTTCTTTCTTTCTTTCTTTCTTTCTTTCTTTCTTTCTTTCTTTCTTTCTTTCTTTTCTCCTTTCCCTCATTCCAATTGTTCCTTCCCTTTGAGTAATTCCTTTCCCTTTCACAATATCTATTGTACCTCTCAGGTTGTCAGGATTCATTATCCTGCACGTACTTCTCTACCTTTCTCTGATGTAATCAAGTATAAAGGCTATAAGTAAATCTTGCATGGGAAGAATGAAGGAAAGTCCATGTGGCTGATGAAAGGCTGGACCTAGGGTTAAATCTTGAGAGACCCATAGCATAAGGTGATGCCCATGTTGACCTCTAACCAAGAAGTCAGTGACAGGTGAGCTACAGGGGATGGCACAGAAATCTCACCAGCAACTTGGTGTCCATCAGCTGTCTCGGTGTGCGACTGAATACCTTGATACCCAGGTGTCCAGGGAAATGGAAACTTATTTGCAGAGTACACTGGGAGATAAGAAAATAGATTTGAGCATCTTCCCTTCTAGGTAAGTATTTTGGCTCTTTTCTTACCGAGTGCAAACCCTCACCGGGCAGCATAAGGACATGTAAAACTATGCAGCATCAAGGAGTGTTGCCAGGTGAACACTCCATACATGAAATATCAGTAATTTTTACAAGAAGTAGTAGTGCAAACCATGTGAGCTAAACACTATAGCAGAAATAAAATTAAGTCAGTCAGCTTCTGTCTAATCTGCTCTGCCTCGCTTCTCCCAGCGAGAGGCCTCCCAGGTGCACAAAGGAGACAAGAGTCCTGCTGGCCCCGATGAAGGCTGGACTTCAGGGGTGTCTCCTGTGCAGACGAGAGACCTCACCATGGGAGCAGGACATCGATGACTGCGTCGTGAAAACTAAACATTTCAAACATGCTACAAGGAAAGTTTTTAAAACTTTCACATTTTTGAAGTAGAAGCTCTCACTGATAAGAAAAAGTTAACTGTAACAGTGAATGTCCAATTCCTAGTTTGGGGTAGGAATAACCTTCCCATTTTGAAGAACATCGATTTCAGGTAGAAAACTAGGTCTCTTGTCCCACATGAAGCAAAAGACAGCTCATGATTAAATTGTAATTTGGAAAAAGAGTTGAATGAATGTTTAAAATACCTGAAGGAACGTTCTAAGAACACCGACAGGATGATCGCTGATCTGGTTGTCAGAGAGGTCTGGGGGTCAGCATCTTTTCCTCATCAAAGCTGGAAACCAGATGAGGAAGAAGTCGAAAATTTCCCTTCTCTTGTGTGGCTTTTGTTTTTACTTAAACACATACTCTGAAGGAATACATTCCTAGTCCCAAAAGATTATGACTTTTAAAAATATAATTCCATATATGTGTGACATTTCTAAAAAAGTTGGTTGGGTAAAATTAACAGAAATTTCTTTTCAGAAGGGATGCAAGCCCACAGCAACATGCCCATAAATGGGAACATCAGAAACAGAGAATCTCAATTTTGGACGGAAATGAGAAGGATCATATATGTCACCTGGACAACATAAGCATATATAGAAACACCTAGGGTATCTGTAGCCTCTTCTTTCTTTGGTTTCTTCTTCCACCATAATGCAAGGATCCTCCCCTTCACCTTGTGACACACAACACCTTTTACCATTATGCTTTTTAAAGTGTTAACATCAATACTATTAAATACATTTTCTGTATTGTGCAATGATCATCAAAATCTAAATTTAGAATTCTTTCATCACCCAATTTCTTGGAAAAGCAGATACTTTATGTAACTTTCCATATCTGAATGTATAGTTGGTAGCCAGCAGGCATCAGTAACTATCAATGAAGCAAGGTGACACAGAGCAGTACTGGACAGCTCATTCATACAGCAAGTATGTACTGATATTTGGTGAAGGGGCTGGCTATCTTAGTCTATTCTCTGCTGCTGATAATAGGACACAGCAGACTGGTGATGTAAAGAAATGAAATCTATGTCTCACAGTTTGGAAGGCTGGGATGGTGGTCAACATCAAGTTTCTGGTGTCAGATAACAGCTTTCTTCTTCTATCATGGCATGGCAGAAAGACCACATGGTGAAAGGGCAGGAGCAAGCCAGATCAGTTCTCTTTTCCTCTTATAAAGCCACAAATCCCCATCATAGGGGCTCCAGCTTAAACACCTGTCCAAGGTCCCACATGCAAACATCATAAATAGAAGACTTTAGGAAGTATTGAGTTTTGGGGGACACATCCAAAGCACTGAACTGAAAAACATGAGATTACATTCTGGTTTCATTTTGCTCAGTGACTTTTAATAAAAAGCTTCCAGTGTTCTCCATGGAAAAATGGGAAGACTTGTGCAGATAAACTGCGTCTTAGGATCATGGGGGCAGATGAATGAGTTTTCTGTGTCAACCACATCAAGCAGCAAATGCAAAGGGGAAAGAATAAAAAGTGTTTTGAAATTTTCAAATCTCATTTTGTGGCCCTCCAGAGGAAGCCATATTCAGGAGGTGATTAAAAGACATGTATAGCACCAGCTTGCTAATGAAGTATCACTAATGAGAAGCCAGGTAATTAAATGGCCTGTTGGATCTGGCTTCAAACTGGCACCTAAAAGACATATCAAAATCTCTCTAATTGATACATTTTTTTTGTTATTTTTCTTAATCTTCCTTTTCACAACCTCAAACATGAGTCATTTCCACCGGCACAGTTAGCATCTTATAAATCTTTGCTAAATATCTGTATGAATGAATAAAAGAAAATACAACTGTGTGAGCTAATTATCTGTAAATTGTAAACTGATGAGTTTGCTAAGAAAGCAATGAATACTGAATTAATTTTGCAATACTTTCTCTACGGAGGAGACATTCGCCCACACAATTGGGGTGGAGAAGAAACATCATTTTTATTTCGTTGCACATTTACTAGGGGACAGCTTCGATTCTAGGTGAAGCTGGTCTGTGTGACGCTGATGTTTCTCAAAGGTTAGCTCTTTACCTCCTTTCTGTCCAGTTGAGGCACAAAATAAGGTTACTTTTGAAAAAGCTCCTTCCCCCTCTGCTGGCCACCTGTAGTATATCACATGCAGTCCTGTCATTCTCAGTTTCAAGCGATTTTGGGAGTCAGAATTTATTTGGTAGAGATCAAACCAAGACTCTCTTACCAACTGCAACAAAATATTGGAGGAAAAAATAACTAAGATGAAAATAATAGTGACTAATATTTGTTAAAACTCACTGTCTCACTCAAGATTTGTAAATATGTTACATGTATTTTCCCACTGAAGAGCTTCTACTGATAGGTGACAGACAGATTATTATAAAGTGGAGTTGGGGTATGAGCAGGAAAGGAGATATTGTGCAGTCACAAAGCAAAAGGAAAACCTCGCACATTCTATTTGACATTAATCTAGCAACTTTAGGTCCTTGTTTTTTAAAAATAATTTGAAGTGAAGATTCAAATATAAATACATCTTAAAAATCAAATAGGAGTCTCTCGAGTTAAACGGGATGGCACAAGAATAAATAGTTGAAATATTTGATTGGGTTTTTGTTTTATATAGTTAAGAGAGTTCTTACAGATTAGACTTTCAGTTTCAAGAGCTTAAATTGATGTTAAAATTGGTGCTCCAATGAAAATTCATCCAGTTCTCAAAGCTCACACTGGAAGAGTTCCTGGATGGGCATCAGTGAAGAGAAACATTCTGCTGTTTGTGTTCTGTTTTTCACCTACGTGTGTGTGTGTGTGTGTGTGTGTGTGTGTGCATGCACTACAATATGTAAAATACTTTGGCAGAAGCGAGTAGAAACATGTTACTTTAATTTTGATCCAGAAATGTTCTATTTTACAAATATTTTGAGAAAAGTACATGCAGTTGAGTACACTGTGGAGTATGGTGAGATAACAGATCTGAGAATCAAGTAGATGTGGATTTGAGTCTTCTCTGACACATGCAGATCAAGATGAGGTTATGAAAACGAGAGATGCAAGTGCCAGACTCAGTGCCTGATGCTGAGTGGATGCAGCAATCAGGCCTAAAGCAGAAAAACGCACAACGATGAGATGCTGAATGCGATGTGGATGGTGGTGATGATGAAAACGGGCAGTGCGTGGGTTGGGGGGTAAGCAGTTAAGCAGTTTCTGTAAGCTTCTCTCTGTCATCTCTAACACTAATGCTGTTACTTGAAATGCACAGGGCAGGAGAGAAAAAGGGAAGACTTATGAAAAATGGGGAACAAGATCATGTCAGAGCCTGAAGCAAGAGCTTGTGTTAGTTAATACTGGCTGTTGCCTTGCTGGTGTGAGTTCTTGCCAAAGCTGGGGCTCTTTTCCTGAGCCACACACACACACACACACACACACACACACACACACACACACAACTACCCCAGAGGTCTGCTAAGCTGAAGGATGATAAGGCAAAGATGGAATCCTTGCAGTCTCACTATCTGTACCACACCAGCAAAGAAGGAAGTGAATAAACAGCAATGGATGTGAGCCATTGGGCAGCATCTCTCTCTTGTCTCCCCTCCAGACCTCACAAACCATATCACTTTTGACTCACACCAGCAATCTGCACACAAAGGAACATAGATTTGCAAAATGACCAATTGCAAAACCTCCACTCTAGGAACCATTAACTGATAGCTGTTAGTATCGGTGCATGATGTATGATCCACGTCTATATTCTGCCAAAAATTTAATATAGCTACTAATTTAATTAATTATTTAGTTATGGAGTTTTATTTGGTGTCCAGTAATGGGAGAGATAAGATATTCAGAAAATAGTGAAAAACAATAGTCTATGTTAAGTGGGTAGAATGTAGTGGGTTAATGTAGTAGAAGGTGGATTTCATGTTCAAACATAACACCAAATAATGAAGATTGTTGGGCCGTATATCTAGACTGAGACAGATTCTAAATCATGTTCATTGTATAAGCTTTTACTGAGTGCCTGCTGTATGTAGTACTCTATCATAAATGAAATCAAAGAAGTCAAAGATCTCTGTTTTTATAGTCAATAAGCAGATAAATAAGCACAACATACAACACAAAAATATGCTTGAGCTTGTAAGAAAAAGTGGTTGTAATCCATGCATGTTGTCTGGATTTGGGAATTGTATTTCATTATTGTATACCTACTTTCTATATTTTAGAGGATAAAATTCAAGACTGTGATTCTACTTGGGATTGTTAAAATAAAAACAACAAAAACCCCCCAAAAACTTGAGACCCTTTTTTACAGGGCAAACCCTCATCATTCAAATCTAAATTGAAAAGCCATTTTCTCTCTTAGAAGTGCTTGTTCTGTGAAATGAACATGATATTTTGATGTTGTAGTGCATGGAGAGTATGGTTAAAGGACAGGTTCCATGTGAGATATATGTCTGCCATGTGCCTGAAAAGGAACCAGGATCAGGTTGAAGAGCACCTGAATAGAGCCTCATTACGGTGGGTTTTGCTTGTTTGCTTTAAAGTTGTGCAGTGCAAATTTTCTCAGAAGTTCATGAAACCAGTAGTGTTAGGACTCAGGTTGGGGTCCAATCTCCCTTCTCTATGTGCAGTCGATTGTGATGGTGAAAATCAATAAGCAATAAAGGTGGCTCTTGCTAAAACTAAATTGGAATGATTGATTTTCCTCCAAACCATTTAGTTTCCAGAAATCTGTGGGCCTCATCATGGAAAGAGAAATATTTACCCTTCACTTAAATTTTTATGGCATAGGAGGAAAAAAAGGATAAAATCTAAACATCACCAGGGAAAACTGCAAAAAAAAAAAAAAACCAACAGGTTTTTGTATGACAATTTAAAGTGATAATGTGAGAGAGCACTAAGATGGAGAGACAGTCTGCAGTAAAGAAAGAGCCTCTCTGAGAGTAGAGTTGCATTCCAGATGCTGGAATATAGCAATGCTGAACCCACAATGGATCTGAAGTGCTAATTGAAGCCCAAAGAGAGTGAAGAGAGAAACTTCAGTGAAGAGGGTGTACACAGTGGTACCTTCACCATTAGATGGGACTCACTGCAGGAGAGGAGTGACTAAAATTTATGGACATACAATGATTGTTAGTGACCTGAGAGGTCTCCACAGAAAGATGCAACAGTGGAGGGGAGCTGTGGGCCTGAAGGACTACATTAGCTGGGGGTGAGTGCTGAGGGCTCAGTCATCCCACATGAAACAGCTGTTGGCCAGGAGTCATATTGGAAAGGGGCCAGCTGAGCTCAGAACTCAGAGCTGCTGCTGGCTCCATCTAGCAGCTCCCAGCTGGGCTCCGGCCCATGTAAGGTGCACTGATGCCTGCAGGCTGAATGAGTCTAGTCTCAGCTAGAAGGTGCAGGCTTACTGAGATTATCCACTACCCGACCAAAGAGCTATTACAGCTGGCTTGCTGGAATAGACCAGCAGAGATTAGGACCCTCCATGTGTTGTCTACCAGTGACAGCAGAAACTAACCTTAAAGTGAACTCTCTCTCTCTCTCTCTCTCTCTCTCACTTCTCTCATTTTGTGTGTGTGTGTGTGTGTGTGTGTGTGTGTGTGTGTGTGTTTTGTAGAGGTGTTGGTTTTGTTTTGATTTTTGCTGTTTTTTTTGTTTGTTTCTTTTCTTCTCTCCTTCGTTGTTTGATCTTGTCTTTATATGAGTAAGATTGTGGTTTCTAGCTTCTTTGTGGTTCTTGTTCTGTTCTTTTTATCTCTTCCTTCTTTCTCCCTCCAGTCTTCTGCACCAGTTCCCTAAAGTTAGCGCGATCTCTTTTCATCCTGAAGCCTTACTTCTAACCTGTTCCTCTTTTCTATTTCTCTATTTTCTCAACTGACACATTCAGGACTTATGTACTGCATATAATTTTCTGTTTTGTTTCAGATTTTGTTATGTAACCCCAAGTGGTTAAAAGTGGCAAATTAATAGTTACATCAGTTTGTCATTTTCAAGGTTGTGTTTGATGTTATTGTTATTGTTGATTGTACCACTTTAGCCAAAAGTGACATAACTGTTCTAAGCAGCTATTCTTCCTTGTATTCCAGGGCTGAGATTGACTAAGGGTCACAGAAAATATCATGGCACAGTGCCAAAGGACCATGGGCTGGACCAAATAGGCAGAAACTTCTTATTCCCAATGAATTGAAGAGGTAGAATCTTACAACAAATTCAAAATCCGAAATCCTACACCTGCAAGATACCTCAGGGAACTAGTCATTTCCTAAGGGTTGTAGATACTAGCACTAAACCACCATACCATAAGCAATTGACAAGCATCACTCCAGGAATTAAATTTTAAAAGAAGAAAGAAACAAAGAAGCAAAAGAAAATGAGGAGGCACTTAAACAAGATGCAACCCAAGACATCCAGTTCACCAAAGGCAAACTCGGGGCAGTGAGGTAGTACAATGCAAAAGCCACCCACCTGACCTCTTTTAGTGGTAATAACAAAGCAATTCAATGAGGCTGTAGAAAAAAAATCACATCAGAAAACTTCTCAGATAACTGCAGAGATAGTGTCCACGATGAAAACTATGCTTACAGATAAAAGAGCAGGTACAGATACAAATAAAAGATGAGGGAGCTTGCAAAAATTATGGAAGTCATGAATACTCAGCATAGGTAAGAAATAAAATCCATAAGACAGATTCAAGCCAATATTCAGGAGAATAAAATGCCATTGAAAGTATCCACAGCAAGGCAAACCAGTGCAAGTACAGGACCTTAGATACAAAGATCACGAAAAGAAAGTGTTTACCAATCATGAAAAGAAAAATATCTTAAAAGTAGCAAGAGACCATGAGAATTCAACCCAGCTGCAGATGGATGAGGCAAAGAAAAATAATTTAAAATTGACTGGAGTCTATGAAAAAGCAAGAGATAGTTCAAATGATTTAAATAACTTCGCAATTGTCATAGTACAAAAATTCCCTGATAGAGAAAAATAATTTGACATACAGTTAAGTGAAGAATGTAGAACTCCAGTTAGGCATGATCAAAAAAATATCTATAGGGCTGGGGATATAGCTCAGTGGAATAAGCGCTTGCCTAGCAAGTGCAGGGTCCTGAGTTTGATCCCCAGTACCGCAAAAAAAAAAAAAAAAAAAATATCTATAGCCAGGCATTAACACAAAAATAGAATTTTGAAAGCTGTTAGGGAAAAGCAACAAATCACATATAAAGGAAAGCCCTTCAGAACCACAACTGACTTCTCAGCACAAACCCTCAAGTTAAGGAGCGCTTGGAGTGAAGTATTTGATAGAGATTAACAGTGGTTGTCATATTATATATTGATTTTTTAATTTTTTTTATTTTGAATTTTTAAAAAAAACAACAATAAAGACAAAATCAAAGCAGCACAAAAACAACAAAAATGATACATGACCTCAAAACAAAATGGTAGGAATTAACACTGGTTGCTACACTAAATACTATTATCTTCAGTGAAGCTTCTCAGTTCACCAGACATAAGGATGTAAGACTGATTAAACAATCAAAGACAGTAACAAGTAATAAAAAACAACACTGAAAATGACGCAGAGCTTCACCATACAAGATGGTAGGAGTTAAGCAATGGTTCTTACACTGCATGTTGTTGTTTTCAGATCACTCATTCTATCAAATTCAAGCGTGCAAAATTGGGCAAGAAAAAGGAAAATTTTAAGCATTGTCTGTTCCTTTTAATAGACCACACACATCAGCAATACACCCATTCAGCTATCCTTATAAATATACATATAAATATTTCCTACTATCCTGTCTAGTGAAACTCTGTATTGTCTCTAACTTATTTTACTTCATTATTTCCTTATTCTTTTTAAGGGTTTGAACAGTCTTCCATTCTTCAACAAAGTTGCTCAGATTACCAGATGTAACAATGGAAGATTGATCAAATCATTAAAGAGAATAAGAAAATAATAATGTACAAGAATTACAGAAAATACAGAGTTTAAATAGACAGGATGGTAGGAATTCACCAATGGTTGTTATACTGTATAATGTTGTCTTCACATAAGTTGTTCAAATTACCAGATATAAGCATCCAAAATTGGTCAAAATATATAAAACAAATTTAAGTATTTAACTGTAAGTTTCAATAAACCACCAGATATCAGCAGTACAGTTACTCGAGCTGTTCCCATCTATCTATCATCTATCTGTCTGTCATCTATCTATCATCTATCTATTGCTTTAGTCTTTTCTTTCTTTTTCTTCTTTCCCTCATCCCAGTTGTTCCTTTCTTTTCACAATTCCTTTCCCTTTAATATTAATTCTTCAGTTCATGCTAACATTGAATAAGAGTCTGAATGGAATTTGTGAGACAGTGAATTCTGTATTTTGGTTTAAGAAGCTTGGATTATTTTAACTACACATAGCAAAAACCTAATTCAACATGCACATATAAAATATACTAATACAGAAAAAATAATTTTCCAAATGATTAGAGTCCTGGTGAAATAAGTTAACATTTTGCAATTTTATTTATAAATGAACATTCAAGACAAAATATTTACTTAATCAATTTACCCAAAACCTCATAACAACTAATATGCCCAGGGATATAACTCACTTCTTTGGTAGATAGTTTTCCAAAGTCCAGAGAGAAATATTTGGCGTAAGGGGTATGATTTTTATTTAGCATTCATTTTTCCCAAAGTACCAGCCATTATTGGTTGTAACTGCAAAACTGAGTAAGTACACATTTAACCTGCGAAATTTTTCTCTTGGTATGAAAATGTGCTTTTCACATTTCCTTCCAAACTTTCTTAAAAACTGGAGACACTTTATAGTTCTTTTCAAAGAAGAAGAATAAAAACTATGCATAATAACTCAAATAATGATGATTAAACTCAGTTGCTCCTCATAGCAACATCTCACTTGTAACCAGTGAACTGTCCACAACTGTCTGAAAATGCCTTTAATTTCAGAGAACACTTCGGGTGAATTATCACACTTCATAGCTAAAGATAATTGTGTTCATTTAAAAAATGAAAGATATTGTCAAATTGATGGTTCAAGAAACTACTGTTAAATTTATTCCTTTTTTGATATATGAGATATTCAAAATTTGAATAGTAGCATGTAATTAAAAAGACTGAAAGATAGGATGATCAATTTAATTTTCCTTTATAATTTAAGAATCAAACATAATAGAAGTCACAAGTTATTGATATGATGATCTATATCATGAACTTAGAATGTACTTTGTCTCCATGAAGTTAAGATATTTTTCACTATTTTAAGTATCTTTAAAAACCATAGACAGAGATGGAGGAAGTATCCACAACTCATCCTTCCATTTTACAGACTGAAAATATGAATTTCATGAGTAAAATTTTAAACAAGAAAAAACAGAAATGGCTGATTGTTTTGAAATTATATATATATATATATATATATGGTTGAAATATAAAATTTTATCATATATGTTTTTTGAATTTAAAAATATAAAATTTTATTCACATATATTTATATGGTTGAAGTATATAAATGGTTTCTATTTATATGATTGAAAGTAACAGGTGGACAAATTACTCATTCTCTTTTATAACATATTAATGAGAAAAAACCCAAATACTCCAATTTTTAAAAGGAAAAAGGACTCAATAGCCAACACAAGGGAAAACGAAGGACCAGCTATTAGAAAACTGTTCAGATTAAGCAGTAGTCAAACAAATATGCACGGTTAAGGACAGCAATGTGACGCTGTAGTAGATAAGTCAAGAGAGCAGAAGAGAAAAATACATCAGATGTGAAAAATTCAAGTCAGAGTTCTGGTGAGAAAAACCTATCATTTTGTCTTCGGTCTTCCAGATATCACCTGCGATTCCTGCTTTACTGATAGTGTACAGAATCACTTTTGCATTGCTTCCTGCTGGATTACTTTTAAATATCTTTTGTGTACTGTCTTTAGTGGCTTCAGTTAAGGATCTGAACACATCCAAAATATGCATCTACCTTAATAAATGTTCATTTTACCTATATGTATTTACATTCGGTGCTCTGCATACAAAGATTCTGCATCTGAGGACTTACCAAATAGGGGTTAAAAATTGGCTGAAGCGGTCAGACAAGAGAGAGAAATGAAGGGAGTGGGGATAGGAAAGGAAGAAGTCAAACTATCCCTATTTGCAGACGACATGATACTATACATGGAGGACCCCAAAAACTCCACAAGAAAACTCCTGGAATTAATTGACAAATTCAGCAGCGTAGCTGGATACAAAGTCGACACCCAAAAATCAATAGCATTCCTGTACACCAACAACAAACAGACTGAGAGAGAAATTGAGGAAACCATACCTTTTACAATAGCAACCAATAAATTGAAATACTTAGGAATCAATCTAACAAAGAATGTGAAAGATTTATTCAGTGAAAACTACAGTGCTCTGAAAAAGGAAATCGAAGAGGATTTCAGTAAATGGAAAAACATACCCTGCTCATGGGTAGGAAGAATTAACATTGTAAAAATGGCCATACTACCAAAACTGTTGTACAGATTCAATGCAATTCCCATTAAACTACCATCAGCATACCTCACAGATCTAGAGAAAATATGCCTCAAATTCATCTGGAACCAGAAGAGACCCAGAATAGCGAAAGAAATCCTGGGCAATAATGACAAGTCAGGTGGAATCACAGTCCCTGACCTGAAATTGTACTACAAAGCTACTGTAATAAAATCAATCTGGTACTGGCTAAAAAACAGACCTGAGGATCAATGGAACAGACTGGAAGATGCAACCATAACGAAAATCCCACTCAGCTACCTAATATTTGACAAAGGGGTCAACCAAACTCACTGGAAGAAAGAAGGCCTATTTAATAAATGGTGCTGGAAAAACTGGCTTGCCTCTTGCCGAAAACTGAAAATAGACCCCAGTCTATCACCATGTACCAAACTCAGGTCAAAATGGATCACAGATCTCAATATTAAAACAGAAACTCTAAATCTATTGGAAGAGAAATTAGGTAAAAATCTTGAAGACATAGGAGTAGACAGAGAGTTCATGAACAAAAATTAAACTGCAAGGGAAACACTTCAAAGAATCAATAACTGGGACCTCATCCTACTGAAAAGTTTTTGTACATCTAAAGAAATCACCGGCAAAGTAAAAAGAAAATCCACAAATTTGGAAAACATCCTAGCTGGCTGTCCCTCAGACAAAGGACTGCTATCTAGAACATACAAAGAATTAAAAAACATGTACCTGTCCAAATTCAAAGACCCAATCCTGAAATGGGCAGCTGAGATACACACTTCTCAGATAAAGAAATACAAATGGCAAATAAATATATGAGAAAATGTTCCACATCCTTAGTCATTCGAGAAATGCAAATAAAAACAACATTGAGATTTCATCTCACCCCAGTAAGACTGGCCAGTATGAAAAAATCATCCAATAACAAATGCTGGTGAGGCTGTGGAGAAATAGGGACTCTATTACACTGCTGGTGGGAATGCAGACCGGTGCAACCACTGTGGAGAGCCGTTTGGAGATTTCTCAGCAAACTAGGTCTAGAGGTTCCATTCAAACCAGCTATTCCCCTTCTGGGCATTTTCCCAGAAGATCTGAAAACATCATACCACTCTGATATATGTGCACCCATGTTTATAGCAGCGCAATTTGCAATAGCTAAAATATGGAAGCAACCCAAGTGTCCATCCACAGAAGACTGGATTAAAAAACTGTGGCATTTTTATATAATGGAATATTATTCAGCTATAAAGAAAGACAGTTTTGGGGACTTTGTAGGCAAGTGGTCAAAACTGGAGTCCAAACTCATAAGTGAAATAAATCAGCAGTACATGAGCAGGCAACATATTGTATCACTGGTGTAAGACCCTGAGGGTGGGAATATAAACAAAGAGACATGAAGGAAATCTGTTCAAAAGCAAGGAACAGATGGGATGAGGGAAAGGAGAAAAGAAAGAGGCAAAAATGTATGTATGCATATATGTAGATACATATGTGCAGGAGGGCTAACATGGTTCTACTATTGTGTTATATCACTTAATGCTAAGGAATAGTTGATGACGGGTTATTCGATCAATCTTGTATGTCTTATGTGTTATCCTGAGCACACACTTTGAAGATATCAATATGCAAAGCAGCAACTATTATTGGTTTTCTGTTGCCTTGTCTATAATTCAATTCTGATCTTACTGTTATTGTACTACTTTGTGCTTCTTTGTTAATGCTTTCCGGTTTTTTTTTTTTCTGTTGTTGAGATGATTAATTGTTTGACCAATTTCACATGTCTGTATTTGTGTTCATGACTATACACTTCGAAGATATCAATAGGCAAAGCAACAACCATTGTTGAGTCCATGTCACATTGTCTGTAAACCAGTTTGGATTGTACTATTTCTTATGCTACTTTGTGTCTGTTTGTTAATATGTTTTTGTGCTTTTACTTTAAAAAAAAAAAAAAAGAATGTTTCAGAGATTGGTCCTTGGTACTCAAAAGCTGTGGTTTCAGGATCCCTACTGACATTCACACCTCTGGGTGCTTGAACCACTTATAGGAAATAGTGCCCTTGTATTAAGTTGTACCTGTCCACCTCCCATATACTTTAACTCATCTCTAGATTACTTGTGACAATAGGATGTACTGTTCATGTTGTGTAAATCATTGTTCTATTGTTGTTTACGAATAACAACCAGACATAATTCTGTGCCTGTTCATACAGGCATAATCCTTCCCTTGAGATATTTTCCATTCACAGGTGATTGAGTCTATATGTGCAGGAACTCACTTATACAGAGGACACATTTGAAATGGTGAAACATCATGCATCTCATCCTGCAACTTGTTACACTAAATATGTAACAACATGTTATAAATTAGATAATGTTGTACATAACATACATGAAATGTCATTGTATTTAGCTGTGGGGGCTTTTTTATAGAACAGAGAGGAACAAAACAATAAAGAACGTAACTCCTTCATCTGATGGAGTTAAAGAGGTATCACCTTTAAATACTCTGTTTTTCTATGCTGACCACTTCCAACTGAGGATATTAGGGAAAAAGCAAATAAAGAACATGTCTTTTCAGAGTTTGCCTTATTTACCTAAAGATAAGTCTTTCAAAAGGACTGCACTTGCCATGAGGTCTTTCCCTAGAAATCCCATGAGCCAGAGAGTATGAAAACCTTCTCATCCCAGGGAAAGCTGGAGGTTGATGTCATTCCCAGACAAACCTCGTCACAGGGTCTCACCTCTTCTGCGGAGGGCCTGTTTACCATCCCCCCAGTTACCTGCTCTCACCCAAGTTCCTTACATCTCCTCCTCTCTCCCCTTCAGAGTAAGTATCTCGTTCTCTAGAGCTTACTGGGTTTGGGGGTGTTTGACTTTACTTCCTGTAATGCTCCAGTACACATAATCACTGCACCAAAACTTCTGAAGTTAAAGATTGTCTGATGTAAAGTTTTATTTACTGAGAAGCTACACACGCTATCTTGTAGAGGTCAAGTCCTGGGACCAAGTGCACAGCCACCAGGGGTGGGGCAGAGAGCACTAGGATTCCATCTGCCAGAATAAAGAGAATCATTTTCATAATAAAATTTGGGGAGGAGAAGCATAAATATTTACACCGAGCTGACACTGAATATAGAAAAGAGGGATTGTGATGTGGGGGGCATTCAGGCACTGAAGAAAACCCCTAGGAACAAGTATTTACAGTTTCTGGATTGGTGGGAGCTAGGAGTCCAGAATGTTCAGGCATAACTAGAGGATTGGCACGTGGAGGTTTATGTCAAGGCTTAACACACAGTCAAGTATGTAAATCAGCAGTTTATTGGTTGTAGCACATAGGTGTTAACTGATTAATTTCTCTTATCCCTTCCCGTTCCAAGCTCTGGCCTTTAGAATTAAATCTAGGATATCTCAGAGTTTTTCCTTTACAGTAATAAATCTGTCTACCTTTTCTCCTAGTAATCTGCCTACTGTCAGTTTATTTTATAAATTCAGTTATCGCTATCAAACCATCAGAGAGAAGAGAGACAGCCTCTCCACTGTACCTGTTCCTTCCTTGCCCAGTGTAGATATTTTCATAGTGGCTGTCTTCAGAAGTATTTTGAGTCCATGCATAGAGTTGAGAAATCTGTTCTTAAGTGAGTGTGCAATGCACACTCAGCTTCAGGGCCTGACAGAAGGAAAATGCAAAGAAATGAGTGTGTGCTCCCCATCCCCCTTCCCTCCCCTTTCCCTCTCCCTCTCCCTCCTGTCCCCCTCTCCCCCTCCCCTTACCGTCTCCTTGAGCTGAAACATCTTTCTTCTATTGATGTTGGACATCAAAACTCAAGCTTATTGGTCTCTGTGATCTGAACCTTACAGCTGTAATCTGGATTATCAGACTTCTGACCTTGAACTGGGAACGAAGTCATCAACTTCCCTAGTTCTAAGGACTTTAGACTTGAGCAGTCACACTGCTGAATCTCCAGTTTGTGGACAGTATATTGTGAATCTCAGTAACTGCATGTGCCAAGTCATCTATCTGTCTGTATATCTATTTTTATACCTAAACTTACAATTGTACCTGCACCTACACCTACACCTATATCTGCAATACTGATTTCATCTCTCTGGATGATGCTGACAAACATGGTGACCTAATGTTATTGCAAACCTCACTTATTAAAGTACTTAGTTTGGATTGTCTAACAATTTATAAATATCCATGCCCTTTCTATTTCATCAATTTATAATAGAACAAGACTCTATCTAGCTAAATGTTCAAATTACCCAATTCTCATAAGACTCTGTAGTCCAAAAGAGAAAAATGTTGAAATTGGGACCTTTAAAATAATAGCCCCATCATAGTTAGTTTTCTTAGTATTATTCTAATAGCACAAATAATACTCTTGTATTAATATCGATGATATTTCCTACCACCTGTACAGAATTTGGACTTCAAAAGTAATTAGCTAGATCATTAATTTAAAGTTCAAGGGCACAGGATAATAAAATATCAGTTCATGTATAAAAGACATCTTATTTCTCCATGAAGACAAAAGACTGTCTCATACAATTGCTGTATAATTTGTCTCAGTCATAGACAGAGACAAAAACATCACAGACAAGCTTTGAATGTAACTTTCAGACCAAATGATTTTTGCCTTTAGCTTGGAGCCATGAACATAGACACTGCCTTTGCATTTAAGGAACATGAAATATTATATTCTCTAATGGTATTTTTTTTTCTTTCTAAATTGGGCCTAAAGAGCTCTGTGCAGTGACTAGGAAAAGAGAAAAGATAAAGGAAAGAAGACATTTATTTATCAACCAATAAGGCAAATGATAACATACTTCAAGCCCTGTGGCTCTCACTGTGTGTTTATGACTAATTCATAGCTATGTTCATTCCTTTTCAGGGCTGTAACAAATCAACTACAGATACGAAAACCTGAGAAATTTCCTAAGGTGTTAAATTCCTGATCCTTTTCTTTTAGCATGTTTAAAAATATTAGCTTTGCCCCTAAAATGAGCTAGAAGCCTGAAATGAAATCCTAAATGGCAACGAATTTGAAGAGTTAAAGTTAGCATTACAAAACAATGTATTCATTATTTTTAAAAAATGCCTCTGTCTGTGAGTCCTGTTCACCATCATTTGGACACACTTTATAACCCCTGCCAATATTTGATTGGCCACCTGCTTCCACATCTACAAAGTCAGCTCATCCTGATGCTCTTCTGTTCATCTTTTCCAATGTTTATATCCCTGCATGTTTCTTGGGTGCTGATATGAAATTAAGCATGAAGTGTAGGAATATTTTCAAACCTCAAACAAAGAATCCCTATTTCACTGTATAAAAAGAATGAGATTTTATCTTATAATACCTATACTAGCTTCTCCTCTTACACATAATTTCTTTTCACTCCTTGGTAAAGAGTTGATTAGTCTGTGCTTATTTCAGTATGAGATATGTGTACACATGTGTATATCCCATCAAAATTCAGGCAGTGAAGAAGAGCATTGGAAATATAGCTAGAGTTAAGTGCAAGGCCAAATAAATGAAAAACACACTCATGTTGTCCTAAAATTCATACCTCTACAGTTGCAGAAGCAATGGTTTTGTCTACCAAGAGGTTGGAGGCAATGGAACGATAGGGAGAGAGGCCGAACAAATAAAGGAGAGAGAAATGAGACAGAATGAAGACTCAGAAAGGCAAATGGGGCAAAATCTATTGTCTTAGAGGCAGCATATTTTGGAACTTCAATTTAGCTTTATGTAATGATAGTTCTTTCCACCAATAGGATTTAAGCAATGTAAAGTACGTCTCACTGGAGATGCCATGATTTTACACAAGATGTATCTAGTCACTTACATATGCCGAGAGGAGCAGGGTAGACACTGCTTTATAGTAACTTTATGTAGTAGACATTTTTGTTTCTTTTAAATGGGAATAAAGATGATTTTAAAAACATGTTGCAACATATTGAAGTAACTCCTTAAGAGGATTTTATAATACTATAATTAAAAGTTTTACTCATTATCATCTGAGGCAAAGAGGAAAATATGCTTCTAATGGTCCAGGGACAGGACAATCCTATGTCCTCAGAAATGGAACAGAATTTCAAACCTGTGATTAGGGAAATTTATCTTTACAGTATTCAAAGAAAAATTATCTCTACAGTATTCAGAGCAAAAAAGCTTTTAGATTTCTAGGTTACATGTGAGAATACAGAGGCAATTTGAAAATTATTGCTGATTCTGCATCCCAACCCACTGTCTTGTGAGCAGACGTTCTTAACAAATGACCCTGGCACGGAGTGCACTGTAGAACTGGCCAGGCTTCAATGGCTGAACATGTCCTGCTACACGCCTGAAGAATTAGGCTATACATAAATCTCTCTCCCTCAGCATGAGACAATGTTAAAGCAGAAATAACTGTGTCATGAAGAGGTTTAGTGGTTTACCCAGGTCATGCATCTACTGAGGCACTTAACAACCTTCTGCTGGGATATTTGATGATAGATACCATAACCAAGCACAAATTAATTAACCTTAAGTTATAGAGAAGTTCGGACAGAGGGAAGGAGATGGTCAGAGGTTTTAATAGCTAGCTTTGGCATCATTCATTCGTTCATTCATGTAATTATGAAGTACTACTGAGTATTGCCCAGGTGCTAAACTCTGTGCTAATGCTGCTTGGCAAAGGGGTATGTCCAAAGCCACAACTATGTCTTTCAGATCAGTGGAAAGAAATGACTTCTCTTAGGATACTGCCCATGAGGGCCTGGAAGGAGACTCTCAGAGCAGCATGCAATGAACAATTCCCTCACAGACAGGGCACTTATGAGTCAAGAATGTCTGTTATGGTTAGAGTTCTCTAGAGGCACAGAATCAAATATATATATATATATATATATATATATATATATATATAATTAGATAGACTTAAAGGATCAGGATATCAGGATAGGCTAGTCCACTATGGCCTTCTGTATGTCAAAGGGTCAGAGATTAGTCCAAGAAGCTGAAAGCCACAGAACAAGGGCAGCACCAATCTGAGACTGGAAGCCTGGAAGCTCCCTAGAGACCCACTGCAATGAGTCCACTGTGAAAAGCTGGAGAAACTCTAATTTCATGTTCACTGGCAATGGTGGTAGTAAAAGATGTGCCTGCTCAAGCAGAATGGAGCTTTGGAAACGCAAGTGGACAGCCTCCTCCATCCTGCCTCCTTCTACCCGGGCCACAGGCCCACGAGATGGTGCTGCCCTCATTCGCAGTGGGGCTTCCCCTCAGTTTGCTACCATCTCGACAGATCAGCTCTGGAAATACCACACAGCCACACCCAGAGGTGTGCTTTACTAATCTGCTAAGCATACCTGACTTTAGCCAAACTAATGATCACCATTAATAGTCACAAGGTCTGCTGTAGATCTATGCAGGTGGTGCTTCATTACAAGGACCAGAAATACTTATGTATATGTAAGCACACCTGAAGACAAAGATCTGAACAGAAGAAACTTTGCAAAGAACAAAGATTCACACAACTCGCATTATACCTCCCTGAACTGCAGCTGTGCTGTGGACTGGAGTGCAAGTGGCTTCTGCACACGAGGTACCAGGAAGCACTTTGGGAACTGGGAAGCAGAACCAGGGAAAGAATCCAATGAGGGAGACCCAGTGAGAAAATGAATTAGAGTTCAACCAGGAAGATAGTGAGGACTATGTAAGCCCTCTGCTTCAGAGAGTGGAGGTTGGAGTATTAATCCCCTCAACGCCATCCATTATCTGCGGAAGACTCCACACCCATTGACCAAGAACATTTCTTCTCTCCACTTATGTAGGAAACCAATGTCAACATTCTGGGGAACTTCCCTTTGCATTCATGTATCGGTACTGTTCTTTCAAGGTGTCCCCCCACAGTTTCTGTATTATAAATTGGACCCCTAAATTTAAATGCAGATGGCATGTGGGGCTTTGGGAGGTCATTAAGATTAGATGAGGTCATGAGATGGGATTCTCAAGATGTGGATAGTGGGTTTATAAGTAGAGGAACATAGTGCAGAGCTTCATGGGCTCTATAACTTGCCCCATAGTGCCCTTTGTCATCCTATGACATGGTGAGGGGGTCATGCCCATCTGCTGATGCCAGAACCATAAGCAGAAGAGACTTCTGTTTATAGTTTACTGGCTCCATAGTATTCCGTTACAGCAACATAGAATAGCCCAGCACCCTCAGTAAATGTATCTGGGCATCGTTTTCTGTAGTGTGTTTCTATTAATGAGCTCATAAATATTTCTAGGCCTTCATTTGAATAAATATGTAATTTTAAGCAGCTGCATGTTGTTTTATCATTAATGCTTAGAATTAATTTGCCCAGTTCTTCTATTGGACACTTTAGTTGTTTCTGGGTTTTTGTTATTAGAGATATCAGTGCAATGAACATAATTTTGCACAATTTTTGCACTTAGAATAAATTGCTGGATTGATATGAATGCATATTTTAATATAAATAGCATACTATAAAGCAACAAAGCTACAATCTACATTGTCACTGAAAGTGAATAAATGTGCCAACTTCAAGCTTTGCCTCAACAATACTGAACTCTATCAATCTTGGGAATACTAGAAGTTAAAGATCTTTGTGAGACTAAAAATATTTTCTTTCTTCACTTTATTACTGCATTTTTAAAATTTCATTGCAGGTGTTTTTCTGTGTTAATAACTTCACTGGTTTTTATTTTTTTAATTGACAACCATTTGTATATATTCATCATGTACAACATGTTGTTTTGGAATATGCATACATTGTCGAATGGCTGAATTGTTAAATGAAAATATATGCTACATCACGTACTTATATTTTGCAGGGATAGCCCTGAAAAACTATTACTTTGGCAGTTCTAAAGAGTACAATACATTGTTATTAGCTGTGGTCACCATGTTATAAAGCTATATCTTTAAAATTTATTTCTCTTATCTAGTCGAAGCTTTAAGATTACTACATTTGCCACTGTGCATGTCACAGTCATGTGGAGGAGTGGTTATATGTACATATCACAGCTTGTTTCTTTTTGTTTTAAGTCCCTCCCCTTCACTTCCCTTGCAGACTCCTCCGATGTCCCTGTCCCAATTTTCATTCTTGTTGCTCATGTCAGCTCATGCTATTGCATGGAATGTTTATATTAAGTGAGATGATCAGGTCCCTGTACGCGGCATATCTTCACCCCACTTGTTTTCCCTCCTCTCCTCCTCACCTCTTGGTGTCTTTCTGTTGGGCCACTCCCCTATCTCAAGAGATCCACCTTCTACTCCCCTTCTACCCACCCTTTACCGTTTTCTTTCTTTGTACTTTGCCTCGCATGCATGGCATTGACGCTTGTGTGTTTGGTTTGTTTCACTTGACATTATATTTTCTAGGTGCATCCATTCATTTTCCATTGTCTCAAACCTGTCATTCTTTATAGCAGAATAGCCTTCCATTATATATAGACACCACATCTTCCTTATCCCATCATCTGTTGATGGATATACAGGCTGCTTTCAGGGTTTAGCTATTATAAATTGTCCCGCTATAAACATTAGAATGCATGTACCATTGCAGTGTGATGACTTAAACTCTTTGAGGAAGATGCCAAGCAGGGAGGTTGCTGGGTTGTGTGGAACTTCTAATTTCATTTGAGAAATCTTCATACTGATTTCCACAATGATTGAACCACTTTACAATCCCACCAGTGAGGGAGGATTCCCTTTTCACCACAGTCTCACTAGCATTTGTTATTGTTTGATTTCTTAATGATCGCCATTCATTCTGGTCTAAGATGAAATCTTGGCATTGTTCTAATTTGCTTTTGCTCTAATGGCCAGAAAGATATTGTGAACTTTTTAATGTATATACTGAATGTTTTTATTCCTTCCTCTTGCCCATTTCCTGACTGGATCTTTAATTTTGGGGGGAGTGAGTATGTTCTAGATATTTCTCCTCTGTCTGAGGAGTAGCTGGCAAAAATTTCCCCATTTAATAGGCTGCCTCTCCATTCTACTAATTGATTCTTTGGCTGTTCAGATGCTTTCTGAATTCCATTTGTTAATTCTTGCTGTAATTTCTTGTATAATTTAGGTTCTGTTTACAAAATCATTTCCTACACCTATGTCTTCAAGTGTTTAACCTGTTTAATATTTGAATAGGTACAATGTTTCTGTTTTAATGTTTAGGTTTTGATCCATTTTTATTATAACTCAGTACATGGTGAGAGATAAGGGTCCACCTTCAATCTTCTGCTCACAGAGATGACCAGTTTTCCCTGCACCACTTGTTGAGTGGGCTGCCCTTCCTCTTACACATGCTTTTGGCCTTTTGTCAAAGATCAAATAGCTGAATGTGTCAGGGGAAGTTTCCGAATCCTCAGAGTCTGCTCTTAGCCTAGAGAAGAAATCCACAGTTCTAGTATGAGCATCATAAGAGCCCAAGTTTGATGCACAGTTAATGTGCATTAAATATGATGGATGTGTGTCTCCTCTGCTGGTGAGAAGAGTGTTCAACAGTAATTTTATAGAATCAGTAATCTAAATCATAGGGGGCTGGGGATCAGGAAATGCTGGGGGAGGGAGGAAAAAGAAATAAAGGTTGCTTGGTAAAAGCCTTCTGTTCTGTTTTATGGGTAAGAAGACATAGGAGGAGGCAAAGAATCCTGTTGGTGGCAAGGGTATGTTACATATTTAAGAGGGAATAACAGGGGAAACTGGGTATAAAATTAATATTGAGAAATGGGGATGAGAAAAGATCCTTGACTTGACAGTTAGTGTGCATTGAATGTGACAGGTGTGTCTCTTCTACTGTTGGAAGAGCTGTCCCTACCTCTCAGTGGGACACACACAGTCTACTCTCCGAGTGCTGGCAGTCTCCCACGACTGTCTTGCCCTCACCCACTTGGGAACGTGGCAGTGTGGTGCATCCATGGGGCTGATCTGGGCCTGAGTTCAAACACCCAGTCCTTCCCTACAGCTCTTGTTCCCTGACTGTGGCCTCCAGAGCGTGTGCTAAGGTCACTCACCAACTTTGGATGTAGAAGACCACTCCGAAAGCGATATCCCATGTTCCCCCTGCTGGCTCCAACTGCAGGACTCTCTGAATCCTGCTGCAATTCTCTGGTTCTGCAGGAGCGGAAAAGTTTCTAGTTTCACTTTGCCTCCCAGCTCCTAGTGAGCCAGGCACCCTGGGTGGTGCTGCACTCTCGCTGCTTCAGAGTGGAATGTCCTTCCTCTGTATCACTTAATCCTGTATTTTTTCTCCTCTTGCGAGCTCTTTCATGGTCCCCATGTACCCTCCTCTCACTTCACTTTCTCTCCAAGCTATTGTTTCCGAGACTCCGAGCACTGTCCTGGAGAAGCCAAGTTGCTGGCGCTCACTGCTCTGCCGTGTGGAATTGCCGTTCTGTGTCAATCTCTGTATTCTTTGAACATTTTCCTACTGGTTCTGTTATCCAGGCTTGGTAACCACTGTTGTATTTCTTATAACGTGAACATTCTTTTCTTTTTTTACCAGAAATCAAACTCATGACCTCAGCCTTGCCATGCGAGCACTTATGCCACTCAGCTATATCCCTGACCCAACATGAACATTCTCAGAGTCCAAATATAGGTGAGATCATATAATAATTTGTCTTTCTATGGCTATCTCAGTTCACTTATAGTAATATTCTCCAGGTTCAATCATTTGTTCTGGTGGCAGGATTTCTGAATTTTTAAATGATGAGCAGTGTTTAGTTGTGTACTGAGAATACATTTTCTCTCTCCATTCACCCATGAATGGAAACTTAAGTTGATTCCACAATTTGGCTATTGTGAAAAAAGCTGCATGTTCACAGCACTTACATTAGCCTTCGGTTTGGCGGAAAAGGGGAGTAATCACTAGCTCTGGAAAATAATTAGAATTCAAAGTTAAAGGCATTGTTTCTACTGCAAGTAAATTGTCTTCATATCATAGCAAAAGCCAAAATATAATCAATATAGTAAGCTGAACCAATCCAAATTGAGAACTGTCTGTACCGAAAAAGATAAAAATGTTTATCTTTCTCAAATTTGGCATAATAATCCTAATGATGTGGTCATTCTTATTAATATTAATCAATTCTACCTTATCATAGCTATAGACCAGAAAGCTGGCCATCTTATTTAGAGTTGAGGTATGAATAAAATATTTTTAACTCTGAGCAAAATGTAATTCTGAACCTAATATTTACATTTTTAATCTTTGTATGTTTTATCTCTGCTACTAATATTTCTAACCTTCTCAGGCAATTGGGTTTATCTCAAATTATTCCCTTGGGTGTTTCAGATGTTCTACTTCCCAAGAAGCTAATAGACAATTATAAATCCTTTGATAGTAACCTTTTGACCAACTATTACTGCTTCATATGTTATTTCATGGAGGAAAAAAATAAAGGTGATTGATTTTAATGTTGCGGTATGAACACTGAAACTCATAAAATAGCACCTGTGAATTCAGAGGTAAATACCTTTTAAATTACTGAATTTTAACAAATAAAAATAAACTCAAAAGAGTTAGCCAGCCTTCGTTTGATACTTGGTAGGGAAAACCAATAAGCTGATTGCCTTGCCTGCCTGAACAGCACTTTATTAAGAAACATTTATTTGTAAAGAGAATGCTTTCCTGATAATTTCCTTCAAAGGAAGCGTTGACAGGAAGAACTTGCTTAAAATTTGTAATATTGAGATTAGTACAGAATGCATTTATTTTAAAGACAATTACTAAAAGGCAAACCAAATTTAACTGGCATATAACATTATATTTACAAGTTCATGAAATGCCTAAATTTCTGTGATACAGGATTGAAGACGGAAGAGTCATACCTCATTGCTCATTTCCTTTGTTCAACTCAGCCTCCTAAAGAAAGCTAAGTAGATCTTACATTTCATCAATAAAAGAAAAGTTGACTTTATGCCTCAGCAGATTCAATTATGTGAGGTACAGAGTATTTTACAACTTTTCCGGACATATCTGTGATACTTAAATGCAGTTTCACCTTGAGTAAGAAATGCTTAGAGGATTGGTTCAGCACAGTTCTGGGTGTGACTGGACAATGGATTCACTGAAGACAGAAAACCTACACTGGGTGTGGATGGCACCCACCAATAGGCTTGTAGTCTGGGAAGAATGAAAAGGGAAAAGAAGGAAGCCTCGCTCCTGTTTCTTTGGAGGAGTCCCAGTCTTTACTAACACTTTTGGTTATCCATTTTCAGCCTTTCAGGGAAGACTCTTCAGCCATCCAGCACAGACCTTTCAGCTTCCTGATAGGGCCTCCCACCAGAATCTCCAGTGGTCTCCAAACCTCTGACTTTTGACTGGATCTTTGAGATTTCCAGTGCACAGATAACCCCTCTGCACTGTTCCATACCTGACTCTCTACAGACCACTGAAGGCCTACCTTGTAAACCATTTTATACATATATACCCTCTTTCTCTAATGAACCCTAACTGATATAAACGCCCTTTCATCCTAGATGCCAGGAGAAAATAACTTTAGATAGTAGGTTCATAGGTTGAATAATACACTCTTTTTATGTCATGTATATATGTATACATTTTATATATAGTGCATATAAGGAAGACTTGGTAATAAGAAAATATGTAAATGAATAAGAAAGTGTCATGAACAATCAATAAATTACAGTTAAAATTGAAGATTTCTTCCGCTGGCATTCCTTGGTTTAGAGAAAGACAAGTAATCCTAGGAAGACCAAAGTTTCTAAAACCCCTTGGCCAGGCTCATATTGCCATTCTGTCTCACCTTTCACACACCCCAAACAGAATCCGGTTCTCTGCAGTCCTTATGTCACTAGGAAGAATGCTTCTTTTTCATCTGAGACCATGGCCTAAGGGGGAAAATATTTACATGTGTGTGTGTATGTGTCTGTCTGTATTTGCCAGGTTTGACATTGGTAACGGGGGAACACTTTTAAAGTAAGGGGTAAATTCAATTCAATTAAGTAATCATTGAGACATGTTTTTGTTCCCTCCTGGCTACTGTTTTCTAGGGACATTCTACATGTTGACTGTGTCTCGGGCATCCTGACTCCTTACCAGGCACGATGCAGGAGCGACATCCTCCATACATTAAAGTTTTCTAGCCTCTGTGTCCTAAGGGTTTTCCTTTTCCCTACAGATTGAACTTGGACTCTGACCTTTCACATCTTCCCCTAGCACTGAGAAACTACTGGCTAGTTTTTCTATTTAATAGGGTGTTGCAAACCAGAAGGCAGGGAGATTTAGTATATTGCCTCGATAATCTTACCTAAGAATTGGAAACATAAAAATTTTACTCCATAACACTATGTAAGTTTCTTTGCATCCGAAATGAAATCAGCATTCTTCTCACTGAGACAGGTAAGGAAAACAGAAAAAAGAACTGACAGTTAACATGGCTGAATTCTTTCCTCATTTGCCAGGTGTTTTTCTTGTATGTTCTCTTTTTTCTCCACTACATTGCATAAGGTTACATTCCTCAGTTATCTCTCTGTTACACTAGAAGGACTGATGATTGGAGAAATAAAGTAACCTGATAAATTGCCCCAGTGGGCGCTAGTCCCAGTGGAACTAGGACTGAACCCCAGGTTTGTTTATTTCCAGCACAGGTTTTTAGAAGGGATTCTACGTAACCTCCATGGAAAGTTAAGATGAAAGATATGTTCGAATTTTTCAAAATGTTAAAATATTAGTTTTTTTTTTTAATTAAAAGACACATTACTCTATTTCTTCAGTAAACTTTCAAGTAGCTCCAACCTTATATTGAGGAAGAATTCTACTAGAAGATACATGATGATGGAGAGGCACAAAATATTCATCGTTGTATTCTCAGCCTAGAAGAGTGTCTGGCATGCTGCAGGTCCTCAGTAAATATTTGTTGAAGCAATGAATTGAAAATCCAGAAGAGAGATGGCAGACTTTTCTGATCGCAGACTATTGCTGTGACAGAATGATTGGTAGTGGTTTCTCGAGGTCAGTGTATGGGAAGCAATCTGATCTAACGGAAGATAGTGTGAAAGGAGAGGTCAGGAAATGATGCTGACATTCTAAATTCTTAAAACTTGGTGCTCCTTCCCTAGGCATGTGGAAAAGAGAATATTTTTCAGACTTTGAGCTAATTTGCCCTCGTCTTTCACTTTCATGTGTGGATCATAAGAGGCAGGCCCCTCCCGATCCCCCTGCTGCACTCCATTTTCCTGGACCTCTCAGAGCTGCTCCAGGGAATGTGCAGATGTTTTTGTAGCATGTACAGGGTTACATTCCATAGGCATTTCACAGAAGAAAGGGCCTTAAATCCAGTGATTAATCTCTATAATTGTAAAATAGTAGATGTTAGAAATCTTGTGAGAATTATTTCAGAAGATTGTGGGGTAAGCACACCTTCTGTGATGCCTTGCTTTGTCGCACTTAGTAAGAGCTTTTTCTACTGTGAAATCATCCCTACCATGCCACAAAATCTGCTGTTACCTCCATCTATTCATTCTCAATTTTTATGTCATGCAATTCAGTCACTCATTTATCTGTCCATTCATTCAATGTTGAATATAATAATGAGCAAATTAGACACAGTTCTTATCGCAAAGGAATTTGTAGTGAGCAGAGAAGGCAGCCAGTCAACAAAACCCAGTGAGGCTCCACTGTTACAGCAAGAATAGATGCACAAATTGTCCCAGAAGCACACTCTGCACAGACCTCATCTGGTCTAAGAGAACTAGAGCAATTTTCCTTTAGTAAGTGTTTTCTAAATGAGAGCTGAAGGATACATGGGCAATAATCAGGCCATATGCCCAGGAGAGATTGGGTGGGTCTCTTGAATCTTTCACCTTTTTCTTTTTTGAAGAATGTTCCGTCTGGCTGGGACAGTGGAAATGTAGCAAATGATGAAAGGAAAGACTATAAAATCAGGATAGGAAGGGGCAGATATGATATGCTGAAGAACTGGAGCTTAACCTCTGCCTCTTGGAAAATCCACTGTGAGTTGGCAACAGAAGGTTGACATGATGGGTTAGGTGTCCTGCAAGAATTCATCTGTGTACAGTGTTTGGGCAAGTTTGAAGAAGGCCAGGTGAACTGCATGGCCGCAGGAAGGAGTCTGCAGAGTCACTCCTGAAATGCCTGTTGTCGGAGAGGGGCAGCCCAATTTTTCAGAATGGCAGATGTAGAGCATAGGGTCTGTAACAGGATAAAAGCACTGTACCTTGAAAAGCTAACCAACCCTCATTCCATACTTATTCCAGGGGGAGCAGCTTGTCACACAATTAATTTTGGCCCTGCATATCAAAGAGCTAATTTTTTTACCCATTTTTCTTCAATGTAGTCAGTGTTCTTCATCAGGGATTCTCCGTTTTCATAGGAAAACTATATATTTATTTTAATGATCAGCCCTTTAGAAAACCTGCAAAATAGAATATCTAGTTGCTCTATTAATAAAGTTCCTGTTCAGAATTTAAAAACATTAGCAAGAGCAGAGAATTCCCTTCTAGAGCTCATAACTCTCTTCCCAAAGGTGAAAATAGAAACCCAAAATGTAGAAATCACTGTATTATCGTATTGATAAGGAAGGCTATAGAAACATATGCCACACACCTGTGTCTCTCATGTACAGCATGAAGCAGGCAGAACACTCAGCATTTCTTGAGTGAAAGAAATAATTTATCCTTCTGGGTCTTGGTTATTATTTTTCCTTCATTTCAGGAGGAGGTCATTTGTTAAATGGAACCCAGTCAGTCTAATAGGAGCAGAGAATTTCTAAAAGAGGAGCAATTCATTCTCTTCTTAATCCCTTGTTATTGCTGCTTTCAACTAACCCTGCAAAGATTAATAGTTCTCTGAGGTTTAATGATATTCTCAGTTCTTGAGGCTCTGGGTAGCTCTTAGCATGCAAAGCACACTGTGTACATGGTAGAGCTGGGGAGGGACATGCCACTGCATGTTTATGTGAGTAAATGGTTGAGTGAAAGTGGGAGGCCATTCTTGAAGCTGTTTGAACAACAAGCCCAAAAATGTAACCTTCTAATTTTACTACCAGGAGTTTCTCTGTGTTTCTTCCCTTAGAAACTTTCAAAATCAATAATACCCTTGGCTCTGAGTTAAGGCAAAAGGAGAGCTAGTCTCATGTGAGTAAAAAATGTGCAAAGCTGCTTGCAAGAAATAAAAACTTCACTTAAAAGAAATGCTTAATATATGCCCAACACTAGTGGTTGGGGCAGGCTCAGCAGAGAGATTCTTGCCAGTCTGCAAAGTAACTTATTTTAATGACAGTTTCAATGCCTCACAAATGGTGAAGCTATTTTAAATATTAACCTAGAAAATGAGAAATGTTGGTTAGTGTAAAAATGTTGATTAAAAATTCGTGTCTAGAAGATGAAAACGGCAGAGTGGATGTATTACCGCTCCATCTTCTGACACCAACTTTGGGAACCAATTCGAGTGAATTTGGCATGGTTACATTCACATGCAGTGGTGGTTGCAGTTTAAAGGACAGAGTGTTTATCGACAGGAGCAGGTAGGTGAGGACACACTTGAAGACACAGCCAGTGAAACCTGCTCCCTGCAGTGTGCTCCTGGGATGCCCGACAGTTCCCTGATGGATGCACACACTCTGCTGTGTGCCAGAGATGGTGGAAGGGTGTGCAGAGAGAGTAAAATGGGAGTGAGGTAGCTTAACCCACCCCCAAAGAGTCACTGAAGTTGGCCCTTGCAACATTTTTAGTTCACATCTGGAGGAAAACATCACATCTGGAGGAAAACAAATATGGCCAGGGCTATTAACACATTCTGAAAGAAATACGTCAAGAACTACTTAGGTGGACAGATTTTCTTCACCTAAGTAGTTCTTGATGTATTTCTTTCAGAATGTGTTAACAGCCCTGACCATATTTGTTTTCCTCCAGATGGGACGAGGGAAAGGAGAAAAGAAAGAGACAAAAATGTATGTATGTATATATGAATATATATATATGCAGGAGGGCTAACATGGTTCTACTATTGTATTATATCACGTAATGCTAAGGAACAATTGATGATGGTTTATTTGATCAATCTTATATGTCTGTATGTGTTATCCTGAACACACACTTCAAAGATATCAATATGCCAAGCAGCAACTATTGGTGGTTTTGTTTTTTGGTTTTTTTTTTTTGTCTTTGGTTTTTTGTTTTTTGTGTTTTTCTATTGTTGAGAGGATTGTCTGACCACTTTTGCATGTCTGTATCTGGGTTCATATATATACACTTCGAAGATATCAATAGGTAAAGCAACAACCACTGTTGAGTCCATGTCACCTTGTCTGTAGATCAGTTTTGATTGTACTATTTGTTGTGCTAATTTGTGTCTCTGTGTTAATATGTTTTGAGCTTTTATTTTTCTAAAAATAAAAAAATAAAAAATAAAAAAAAAGAACTACTTAGGTGGCACAGGAGACAGTTATCGGAGTCTTCCCCAGGGTACAGTAATATGGTGTGTGTTATTTTAGATCCCACAGGTGGGTTGCAGATAAAAACAAGAGAGAAGACCACTAAGGAGATGCTTAAACACAAAGTGTTAATTTTGCAAGAGAGGAAATCGGTGATTGAAATTAGAGGAATCTGCTGGTATGTGAATTAAGAGAACTTGGAGTGAATCACTGTTGTACCAGTTAGAAATCCCCTAAAGTGATTTTCTGCAGCAGAGGGTGATATCTTCCCAGCGCTTCTTTCAGGGGAGCCTGAGGTCCATTCGTCTCTTCACGACAGACCTTTGTTCAAGATTAATTTGCACATGCTTAATTAGATGATGGCAGTTTGAGCAAAAAGCGATGCTGAGACTTACACTATGATTTTTTTCTATTTGACGCCACTAGAATATTTCAGTAACTCTCTAATTCTGCCGCTTCCCATCTAGAAATCAGAGGTTTGGGAATTAGCACTGGGGGCTTGGGTTTGATTGAAATGCGGCACTGGACCGCTAAATGGACGCACCTCTGGAGACCTAAGTGGCTACTGACATATAAGAGCCCTCCAGTTTTGGACTGGAGGGTCTCTCACCTAGGAGAACAGTGCAGCAAAGAGCTAAAGACAGCACGTGGGTTGCCAGAAAATCCATGTTGGTGCCCTGCGGCAGGTATGAAAGCAACTCCCGCGGCTTGTCATCACCCCTGTATACAATAGGACTTGGTGTGGCCTGTTTTACATCTGGCATTTGGGAGGAAATGAGGATTTTAGTTTTTGAAAGTAAGAAGTTATGATTCACATGATTCAGAGTTTGCAGCCGGAAGTAAACTATGACTTACTCGTTTTGTAGATGAGTGTGTGTGGATGGGGGTGTATATGTCTATATATATGTGCAAGTGCGGTTGCTGGAGGTGCAAATGTGTGGGCAAGGAAAAATGTGCTTATTACTGGCAAATGTCACTAAATAAAAGTAGATGACTTCATTGCTCGTTTTGCTTTCTCCATGGCAACCAAAACCTTGTTTAAAAGTATCACTTGATTTCTAGTTGTTGTAAGTGTTTTTAAGAAGAGATTAGTAAGTTAATCTGCTCCTTCTAGAAAATGAGTATTTCAGCCTCTTGGACAAAAGGATGGCAGCATCATTTCCTAGCTGCTAGATAAGAGAGCGAGTGAAGGGCTAATAGCAGAGCAGATGAAGCCAGACTAGAGCAGCGCCACCCTGTGGCCGTACGGGGACTTTACACTCTAATTAGAGTATTCGCAGAGAGCCGCAGGGCCTTGTGGGATTCCTCAGGTGAATTTCAGTACCAGAGAGGATCTCCTTGTCTCCCCCATTAAAAATGCAGCAAATCCGAGTTATTTACAGCCCCCAGGAACAGAAAGGACAGGTTTGAGTTTTATGACAGTGACCCCACCACTGCCCAGAATCTGATTCCCCCAGGCACGGTGCAGCCCATCTAAGAATAAAGTTGCTTGTTTTAAGATTTTTAATGAGTTCTATCTTCACATGATCCCTTGCGGATCACTACTGTCTGGTAAGGAAGCATTTCCCCCCTGTGGGATTTACAAAATGCACTTCAAAACTGCCTAGCAAAATAATATAACAATGTACTCTATGTTCAAAATATGTGAAATTTTTCCCAAAGGATATAGTATGTGCTATAGTGGCTTGTAATGAAGAAATCTAGGCAGAGTCTTCCAACAAATAAGCACTATCATAAAGGAGAAGCCACAGATCTAATTAAGGGAGTTGATTTTATAGAGGAGAACCAGCTTAATAGATTTTCAGTGCTCCACTAAATTAAATTAAATAATTAATGTAGCGTAATTTAAAAGATAAGATTGGAAGAATAATGCATTTCATGATTATCTTTAATAATAGCTTTATTGAAATATGCATACCATAAAATTTACTCTTATTTAAAGTACGCAATTTTCTGGTTTTTTTGCTATATTTACAGAGTTGTACAACTCTCAACACTATTTAATCATGTCTATTTTTTAAAATAACAATTTGTGTAGATCGTTTAGCTTCTTATACAAGCATGTTGACTAGAAGTTTAGTCAAATCATTTAATCGTTCTGGACTATATTTTTGTTATAGGTACAAGAGAAATATGAAACATTTACTGAGGACCCACTATGTACAACACCAGGCTCAGTGCTGGTCAGTGATAGGATGGAGTGGTCACTGCAGAGTATGTGAGCTATGAGGTCTTTCCAAGGAGCTGCATTTTCGCCTGACTAGAAATGGTGCAAAAGAAAGACACAGATAAAAATCTGGTGATTTGGGGGACCAAAATAAATTAAATTAAATTTTTTAAAAATTTGGGAATAAACCCTTCCCAGCACACGGGAAAGCAACAGAGAAGAGCATGATGAGGCTGGCTCGGGTTGAGTGCCGGGAGTCAGAGAGAAGCCGGACAAGCAGAGCAGACGCGCAGTGGGGAGAGCAGCTCTGAAAGGGAATCTGAGAGACAGTCTGGGTGTGGGTCAGGCAGCCCCGTGGAGGCCATTGTCATAAGCTTGGATTCCATCCTTGTTCGATGGAGAGGCATTAAATGGTTCTGGAAAGGGAAGTCTCATGTTTATGTTTTCAATAGATGTCTTGAATGTGAAGGAGGGATTTCAGAGAGTCAAGAAAAGAAGGAGGAAATTAACATAGGAAGACAAATCCATGCAAATTATGCTGCTGACTTGGTTTAGGGTGTTAACAGTGGCTGGAATGGAAAAAATAACAGTAAGTACCCTCTGTCTTGTGTTTTCTATCATTTAATGAGATTCAGATGAACAAAAGGGAAAATACATTTATTGATAAAGTGTTAACATATGTGAGGTTCTCTGAGCAACAATTTTAAAATATGTTTTGTGAAATCCTCTCAGCAAACTGTGAGGTTGTTGTCAGCCAATGAGTGTGACTACGTTTGAGGGTGATCACACCCTGTGCAAATAAAAGGAAACGGTATAATTACTATTATTGTTGTCACTATCAGGTGTGTGTGGATGAGGCCATGGAAGATAGGGTAAGTGTGAAAATGGCTTACGT
The DNA here is from genome assembly GCA_004027595.1 of Dinomys branickii. Lineage (NCBI taxonomy): Eukaryota > Metazoa > Chordata > Mammalia > Rodentia > Dinomyidae > Dinomys > Dinomys branickii. The sequence goes on along the minus strand of PVLD010012079.1, from coordinate 2,840 downwards.
ATCACACACCACCACCACATAGCAAATGACCTGCCTTTGCAGCTATGCGGACCCTGGAACTGTTACTGAAGAGCATAGAGTAGCCAACTGCACTTCTTTTATTGTTTTTTGTGGTGCCAGGGATTGAACTCAGGACCATGCCCTTGCCAGGAAGGTGCTTATTCTGCTGAGCTATATCCCCAGCACTCCCTGTTTCTTTTTCAACTGCACTTTCTAAATATTGTCTCTACAACTTGCCAAGTCTTTAAAATCAAAACCTATCAGCCTTTCCCTTGTACAAATGTAAAAATTAAAACAGAACTTTTAAAAAGACGTTGAACAAATTTGGATCCTTGTATATTTTTAAAATAGCCCTTGATTAAAAGATCATTTTCTCTCCAGCTTCCACGAAGCACAATTGACACATAAAAGTTGCAATATATTTTAGGGCTAGAATATGTTGATTTGCTATGTATACTCATTGTGAAAAGATCACTGTGACCAAATTACATATCCTACATGACACGTAGTTACCAGTGTGTGTGTGTGTGTGTGTGTGTGTGTGTGTGTGTGTGTGTTTGTGATAAGGACACTTAAATTCTACTATTACCAAATTGGAAGTAAACATTGTGTTTTACTATATTCTTCATGTCATGCATAGAGCCCCAGAACTTACACAGTTCATAACTGCAAGCTGTCCTCTTTGACCATCTCCCCATTTCACCCACTGTTAACCCCTTAGGCCCACCATTCTAAATGATTTACCTGAGTTCAACAGTTTTTAGATTTTACTTGCTGTATAAGCGATACATAATATTTGTCTTTCCTATGTCATGCTCAACTCACTTAGCATAATATCCTGCAGTTTTGTCCCAGTTGTAGGAAATGACAGGAGTGTTTTGGGTTTTTCTATTAAAACCATCTGTTTGTGTATCATACTTTGTTTCCTCACCTGTGGATGAATACTTGGATTAATTCTGTATGTTGGCTATAGGAATAAATATGTGTGTGGATATTTCTTATGTTCCTTACAAATCCAAATTCAATTTTTTGAATACGTACCCAGAAGTATGAATTCTAGATAACATATGAATTATATTTTTAGTCTTTGGTGGTTTTCCCCTTACTTTAGGTCTTAGCTACTTTTCTTGTTGCTAACACAAAACACCCAACACCCAAAGTTAAGAGAAGAATGGTGTGTTTGTCTCATAATTCAAAAAGTTTTAGTCCACAGTGGGTCAGCTCCAAAGCAGGGCAGTGTGACAGAGGAGCATGGAGGGGGGAAACAGCTCATGGGAGGCTAAAATGAGTGGTTTTAGCCACAAAGGCAGCTTCTTATTGCCCTTTTTATAGTTTATTTAGGGTACGCGCCATACAGTGCATACCAAACTGTTCAGGGGACTAATTTAGGAATCACACACCCTTAACACCAGCTTCCTTCATCCTAGCATGGCACCATGAATCAATCCCAGCATCACACACTCTGTATCAAACCACCCCTGAAAAAGGCCCACCTTTGAGCACATGAGGCTTTGGGAGAGATATCTAAACCAAATCATAACATTTTATTTATTTAATTGAGATAAAATATTTGTACATTTTATGGGACAAAATGATTTATTTTCATTGTTTTGATGAAACTCCATATTGTTTTCCAAAACGGTAGTACCATATTCATTTCTTTGTGTAAGAGTTTTCTGTTATCCATACCTTATCAATATTTCTTATCTCTTGTCTTGTTGGTAATAGCTATCCAGACAGATGTGAGCTGATACCCCATTGTGGTTTTGATTTGCATTTCCAAGATGATTAGTGACATTAAGAACCTATGTATATGTCAGTTAGCCACTAGTATCTCTTTGAAAAATATCGATGGTGGTCCTTGGACTATTTTAAGCTGTCTTATTTTTCTTGCTATTCAACTATAGAATTAATATTTTGCATATTAACCAATTATCAGATATTCAAATTGCAAGTTCTCTTTTATTTTTCTTATTAGGTTGTCTTTTATTTTTTCATGTCTTCTGCTGTACAAGGGGATTTTAAATTCAATGTAATTTCACTTTTGTTTTGTTTCCTCTACTTTTGGGGATCCAAACAATAAAAAATATTTTCTACACCGATGTCAGTAATTTTACTCTGTATTTTTGTATGAGTTTTATGCCTTCAGATTTTACATTTTAGCCTTTAATCCACTTCATCTAATTTTTGTATATGTTGTAAAATAATTGTATATTTTCATTATTTTGTATTTGGATATCTAGTTTTCCAAGCATCATTTACAAAATTAGTTCACATTATGTTTGTACATGGTATATTCTTGGCAGTCAAACATTAGTTGACCTGGTAGGTATGACTTTATATGTGGACCACTTATTGTTACTTTAGTGTGTGGTTTTATCTTACACCAGTGCCATACTGTTTTGAATATTATAACTTATTAATATAGCTTGAGTTTGGCCTTTAATTTTGTTGATTTTACCCAAGATTACTGCTACTATTTGAAATCTTGAGTCTTGGAAAAGGTCTGTGGGTCTGTCAAGAGATGAATGGGTAAAGAAAATGTGGTGTTTACATACAAGGGAATACATTCTGTCATCAAGAAGGACCAACCTCAGTCATATGTAAGAGAATGGACAGACCTTAAAGTTAAAGACAGTAAAACAGACATGCACACTGAAATATCATGGTTTCTCTAATGAGAAACTCCAATTATACATAAGAATAAAATCAAAAGGCAGATAACAGGAAATAGGAAGGTAGATGTTTTGCAAAACAGAAGGGGACCAAGAGATGGAGGGAGGCAAGGATGGAGGGTCAGGGAGATGAATTTTAAAAAATTCAAATATATTAAATACATG